>JAZGUH010001242.1:0-25993 GCA_037893225.1 Hippasteria phrygiana
TTAAAACTTGTGGAGAAAATTCAAACCTCGCAATGTTTATTTTCTTTCCGGCCAACATCTGTGTGCATATTACCTTCTATTTATTGCTCCATGCCTGTCAAATTCCCTGGGGTATGACTTGCTTTACTCATTCATAATTGCATGAAATATCAACCAAATTCAGTAATTTTGACATGTATGGATAGCTTAGATCTGGCGCTACATGTTGCAATTATCGGCGGCTTCTTAGAGTTAACACTTGTGGAGAAAATTCAAACCTCGCAAGTTTATTTTCTTCCCGGCCACCATCTGTGTGCAGATTACCTTTTTATTTATTGCTCCATGCATGTCAAATTCCCTGGGGTATGGACTTGCTTTACTCATTCATATTGCATGAAATATCAACCAAATTCAGTAATTTTGACATGTATGGATAGCTTGAATCTGGCGCTAACATGTTGCAATTATCGGCGGCTTCTTAGAGTTAACACTTGTGGAGAAAATTCAAACCTCGCAATGTTTATTTTCTTTCCGGCCACCATCTGTGTGCATATTACCTTTTATTGATTGCTTCATGCCTGTCAAATTCCTGGGGTATGGACTTGCTTTACTCATTCATAATTTGCATGAAATATCAACCAAATGCATAATTTTGACATGTATGGATAGCTTAGATCTGGCGCTACATGTTGCAAATTATCGGCGGCTTCTTAGAGTTAACACTTGTGGAGAAAATTCAAACCTCGCAATGTTTAATTTTTCTTTCCGGCCAACATCTGTGTACATGTTACCGTCTATTTATTGCTCCATGCCTGTCAAATTCCCTGGGGTATGACTTGCTTTACTCATTCATAATTGCATGAAATATCAACCAAATTCAGTAATTTTGACATGTATGGATAGCTTAGATCTGGCGCTACATGTTGCAATTATCGGCGGCTTCTTAGAGTTAACACTTGTGGAGAAAATTCAAACCTCGCATGTTTATTTTCTTCCCGGCCACCATCTGTGTGCAGATTACCTTTTATTTATTGCTCCATGCCTGTCAAATTCCCTGGGGTATGGACTTGCTTTACTCATTCATAATTGCATGAAATATCAACCAAATTCAGTAATTTTGACATGTATGGATAGCTTAGATCTGGCGCTACATGTTGCAATTATCGGCGGCTTCTTAGAGTTAACACTTGTGGAGAAAATTCAAACCTCGCAATGTTTATTTTCTTCCCGGCCACCATCTGTGTGCAGATTACCTTTTATTTATTGCTCCATGCATGTCAAATTCCCTGGGGTATGGACTTGCTTTACTCATTCATAATTGCATGAAATATCAACCAAATTCAAGTAATTTTGACATGTATGGATAGCGTAGATCTGGCGCTACATGTTGCAATTATCGGCGGCTTCTTAGAGTTAACACTTGTGGAGAAAAATTCAACCTCGCAATGTTTATTTTCTTCCCTGCCACCATCTGTGTGCAGATTACCTTTTATTTATTGCTCCATGCCTGTCAAATTCCCTGGGGTATGGACTTGCTCTTACTCATTCATAATTGCATGAAATATCAACCAAATTCAGTAATTTTGACATGTATGGATAGCTTAGATCTGGCGCTACATGTTGCAATTATCGGCGGCTTCTTAGAGTTAAAACTTGTGGAGAAAATTCAAACCTCGCATGTTTTATTTTCTTTCCGGCCAACATCTGTGTGCATATTACCTTCTATTTATTGCTCCATGCCTGTCAAATTCCCTGGGGTATGACTTGCTTTACTCATTCATAATTGCATGAAATATCAACCAAATTCAGTAATTTTGACATGTATGGATAGCTTAGATCTGGCGCTACATGTTGCAATTATCGGCGGCTTCTTAGAGTTAACACTTGTGGAGAAAATTCAAACTCGCAATGTTTATTTTCTTCCCGGCCACCATCTGTGTGCAGATTACCTTTTTATTTATTGCTCTATGCATGCGTCAAATTCCCTGGGGTATGGACTTGCTTTACTCATTCATAATTGCATGAAATATCAACCAAATGCAGTAATTTTGGACATTAATGGATAGCTTAGATCTGGCGCTACATCGTTGCAATTATCGGCGGCTTCTTAGAGTTAACACTTGTGGAGAAAATTCAAACCTCGCAATGTTTATTTTCTTTCGGCCACCATCTGTGTGCATTTACCGTTTTGATTGCTCATGCCTGTCAAATTCCCCTGGGGTATGACTTGCTTTACTCATTCATAATTGCATGAAATATCAACCAATTTGCAGTAATTTTGACATGTATGGATAGCTTAGATCTTGGCGCTACATGTTGCAATTATCGGCGGCTTCTTAGAGTTAACACTTGTGGAGAAAATTCAAACCTCGCAATGTTTATTTTCTTTCCGGCCAACATCTGTGTACATGTTACCGTCTATTTATTGCTCCATGCTGTCAAATTCCCGGGTGTATGACTTGCTTTACTCATTCATAATTGCATGAAATATCAACCAAATTCAGTAATTTTGACATGTATGGATAGGCTTAGATCTGGCGCTACATGTTGCAATTATCGGCGGCTTCTTAGAGTTAACACTTGTGGAGAAAATTCAAACCTCGCAATGTTTATTTCTCCCGGCCACCATCTGTGTGCAGAATACCTTTTATTTATTTGCTCCATGCCTGTCAAATTCCCTGGGGTATGGACTTGCTTTACTCATTCATAATTGCATGAAATATCAACCAAATTCAGTAATTTTGACATGTATGGATAGCTTAGATTCTGGCGACTACATGTTGCAATTATCGGCGGCTTCTTAGAGTTAAAACTTGTGGAGAAAATTCAAACCTCGCAATGTTTATTTTCTTTCCGGCCACATCTTGTGTGCATATTACCTTCTTATTTATTGCTCCATGCCTGTCAAATTCCCTGGGGTATGACTTGCCTTTACTCATTCATAATTGCATGAAATATCAACCAAATTCAGTAATTTTGACATGTATGGATAGCTTAGATCTGGCGCTACATGTTGCAATTATCGGCGGCTTCTTAGAGTTAACACTTGTGGAGAAAATTCAAACCTCGCAATGTTTATTTTCTTCCCGGCCACCATCTGTGTGCAGATTACCTTTTATTTATTGCTCCATGCATGTCAAATTCCTGGGGTATGGACTTGCTTTACTCATTCATAATTGCATGAAATATCAACCAAATTCAGTAATTTTGACATGTATGGATAGCTTAGATCTGGCGCTACATGTTGCAATTATCGGCGGCTTCTTAGAGTTAACACTTGTGGAGAAAATTCAAACCTCGCAATGTTTATTTTCTTCCCGGCCACCATCTGTGTGCAGATTACCTTTTATTTATTTGCTCCATGCCTGTCAAATTCCCTGGGGTATGGACTTGCTTTACTCATTCATAATTGCATGAAATATCAACCAAATTCAGTAATTTTGACATGTATGGATAGCTTAGATCTGGGCGCTACATGTTGCAATTATCGGCGGCTTCTTAGAGTTAAAAACTTGTGGAGAAAATTCAAACCTCGCATGTTTATTTTCTTTCCGGCCAACATCTGTGTGCATATTACCTTCTATTTATTGCTCCATGCCTGTCAAAATTCCCTGGGGTATGACTTGCTTTATTCATTCATAATTGCATGAAATATCAACCAAATTCAGTAATTTTGACATGTATGGATAGCTTAGATCTGGCGTCTACATGTTGCAATTATCGGCGGCTTCTTAGAGTTAACACTTGTGGAGAAAATTCAAACCTCGCAATGTTTATTTTCTTCCCGGCCACCATCTGTGTGCAGATTACCTTTTATTTATTGCTCCATGCCTGTCAATTCCCTGGGGTATGGACTTGCTTTACTCATTCATAATTGCATGAAATATCAACCAAATTCAGTAATTTTGACATGTATGGATAGCTTAGATCTGGCGCTACATGTTGCAATTATCGGCGGCCTTCTTAGAGTTAACACTTGTGGAGAAAATTCAACCTCGCAATGTTTATTTTCTTTCCGGCCACCATCTGTGTGCATATTACCTTTTATTGATTGCTTCATGCCTGTCAAATTCCCTGGGGTATGGAGTTGCTTTACTCATTCATAATTGCATGAAATATCAACCAAATGCAGTAATTTTGACATGTATGGATAGCTTAGATCTGGCGCTACATGTTGCAATTATCGGCGGCTTCTTAGAGTTAACACTTGTGGAGAAAATTCAAACCTCGCAATGTTTATTTTCTTTCCGGCCACATCTGTGTACATGTTACCGTCTATTTATTGCTCCATGCCTGTCAAATTCCCTGGGGTATGACTTGCTTTACTCATTCATAATTGCATGAAATATCAACCAAATTCAGTAATTTTGACATGTATGGATAGCTTAGATCTGGCGCTACATGTTGCAATTATCGGCGGCTTCTTAGAGTTAATACTTGTGGAGAAAATTCAAACCTCGCAATGTTTATTTTCTTCCCGGCCACCATCTGTGTGCAGATTACCTTTTATTTATTGCTCCATGCCTGTCAAATTCCCTGGGGTATGGACTTGCTTTACTCATTCATAATTGCATGAAATATCAACCAAATTCAGTAATTTTGACATGTATGGATAGCTTAGATCTGGCGCTACATGTTGCAATTATCGGCGGCTTCTTAGAGTTAAAACTTGTGGAGAAAATTCAAACCTCGCAATGTTTATTTTCTTTCCGGCCAACATCTGTGTACATGTTACCGTCTATTTATTGCTCCATGCCTGTCAAATTCCCTGGGGTATGGACTTGCTTTACTCATTCATAATTGCATGAAATATCAACCAAATTCAGTAATTTTGACATGTATGGATAGCTTAGATCTGGCGCTACATGTTGCAATTATCGGCGGCTTCTTAGAGTTAAAACTTGTGGAGAAAATTCAAACCTCGCAATGTTTATTTTCTTTCCGGCCAACATCTGTGTGCATATTACCTTTTATTTATTGCTCCATGCCTGTCAAATTCCCTGGGGTATGGACTTGCTTTACTCATTCATAATTGCATGAAATATCAACCAAATTCAGTAATTTTGACATGTATGGATAGCTTAGATCTGGCGCTACATGTTGCAATTATCGGCGGCTTCTTAGAGTTAAAACTTGTGGAGAAAATTCAAACCTCGCAATGTTTATTTTCTTTCCGGCCAACATCTGTGTACATGTTACCGTCTATTTATTGCTCCATGCCTGTCAAATTCCCTGGGGTATGGACTTGCTTTACTCATTCATAATTGCATGAAATATCAACCAAATTCAGTAATTTTGACATGTATGGATAGCTTAGATCTGGCGCTACATGTTGCAATTATCGGCGGCTTCTTAGAGTTAAAACTTGTGGAGAAAATTCAAACCTCGCAATGTTTATTTTCTTTCCGGCCAACATCTGTGTGCATATTACCTTCTATTTATTGCTCCATGCCTGTCAAATTCCCTGGGGTATGACTTGCTTTACTCATTCATAATTGCATGAAATATCAACCAAATTCAGTAATTTTGACATGTATGGATAGCTTAGATCTGGCGCTACATGTTGCAATTATCGGCGGCTTCTTAGAGTTAACACTTGTGGAGAAAATTCAAACCTCGCAATGTTTATTTTCTTCCCGGCCACCATCTGTGTGCAGATTACCTTTTATTTATTGCTCCATGCATGTCAAATTCCCTGGGGTATGGACTTGCTTTACTCATTCATAATTGCATGAAATATCAACCAAATTCAGTAATTTTGACATGTATGGATAGCTTAGATCTGGCGCTACATGTTGCAATTATCGGCGGCTTCTTAGAGTTAAAACTTGTGGAGAAAATTCAAACCTCGCAATGTTTATTTTCTTTCCGGCCAACATCTGTGTACATGTTACCGTCTATTTATTGCTCCATGCATGTCAAATTCCCTGGGGGTATGGACTTGCTTTACTCATTCATAATTGCATGAAATATCAACCAAATTCAGTAATTTTGACATGTATGGATAGCTTAGATCTGGCGCTACATGTTGCAATTATCGGCGGCTTCTTAGAGTTAACACTTGTGGAGAAAATTCAAACCTCGCAATGTTAATTTTCTTTCCGGCCAACATCTGTGTACATGTTACCGTCTATTTATTGCTCCATGCATGTCAAATTCCCTGGGGTATGGACTTGCTTTACTCATTCATAATTGCATGAAATATCAACCAAATTCAGTAATTTTGACATGTATGGATAGCTTAGATCTGGCGCTACATGTTGCAATTATCGGCGGCTTCTTAGAGTTAAAACTTGTGGAGAAAATTCAAACCTCGCAATGTTTATTTTCTTTCCGGCCAACATCTGTGTACATGTTACCGTCTATTTATTGCTCCATGCATGTCAAATTCCCTGGGGTATGGACTTGCTTTACTCATTCATAATTGCATGAAATATCAACCAAATTCAGTAATTTTGACATGTATGGATAGCTTAGATCTGGCGCTACATGTTGCAATTATCGGCGGCTTCTTAGAGTTAAAACTTGTGGAGAAAATTCAAACCTCGCAATGTTTATTTTCTTTCCGGCCAACATCTGTGTACATGTTACCGTCTATTTATTGCTCCATGCATGTCAAATTCCCTGGGGGTATGGACTTGCTTTACTCATTCATAATTGCATGAAATATCAACCAAATTCAGTAATTTTGACATGTATGGATAGCTTAGATCTGGCGCTACATGTTGCAATTATCGGCGGCTTCTTAGAGTTAACACTTGTGGAGAAAATTCAAACCTCGCAATGTTTATTTTCTTTCCGGCCAACATCTGTGTACATGTTACCGTCTATTTATTGCTCCATGCATGTCAAATTCCCTGGGGTATGGACTTGCTTTACTCATTCATAATTGCATGAAATATCAACCAAATTCAGTAATTTTGACATGTATGGATAGCTTAGATCTGGCGCTACATGTTGCAATTATCGGCGGCTTCTTAGAGTTAACACTTGTGGAGAAAATTCAAACCTCGCAATGTTTATTTTCTTCCCGGCCACCATCTGTGTGCAGATTACCTTTTATTTATTGCTCCATGCATGTCAAATTCCCTGGGGTATGGACTTGCTTTACTCATTCATAATTGCATGAAATATCAACCAAATTCAGTAATTTTGACATGTATGGATAGCTTAGATCTGGCGCTACATGTTGCAATTATCGGCGGCTTCTTAGAGTTAAAACTTGTGGAGAAAATTCAAACCTCGCAATGTTTATTTTCTTTCCGGCCAACATCTGTGTACATGTTACCGTCTATTTATTGCTCCATTCATGTCAAATTCCCTGGGGGTATGGACTTGCTTTACTCATTCATAATTGCATGAAATATCAACCAAATTCAGTAATTTTGACATGTATGGATAGCTTAGATCTGGCGCTACATGTTGCAATTATCGGCGGCTTCTTAGAGTTAACACTTGTGGAGAAAATTCAAACCTCGCAATGTTAATTTTCTTTCCGGCCAACATCTGTGTACATGTTACCGTCTATTTATTGCTCCATGCATGTCAAATTCCCTGGGGTATGGACTTGCTTTACTCATTCATAATTGCATGAAATATCAACCAAATTCAGTAATTTTGACATGTATGGATAGCTTAGATCTGGCGCTACATGTTGCAATTATCGGCGGCTTCTTAGAGTTAAAACTTGTGGAGAAAATTCAAACCTCGCAATGTTTATTTTCTTTCCGGCCAACATCTGTGTACATGTTACCGTCTATTTATTGCTCCATGCATGTCAAATTCCCTGGGGTATGGACTTGCTTTACTCATTCATAATTGCATGAAATATCAACCAAATTCAGTAATTTTGACATGTATGGATAGCTTAGATCTGGCGCTACATGTTGCAATTATCGGCGGCTTCTTAGAGTTAACACTGGTGGAGAAAATTCAAACCTCGCAATGTTTATTTTCTTTCCGGCCACCATCTGTGTGCATATTACCTTTTATTGATTGCTTCATGCCTGTCAAATTCCCTGGGGTATGGACTTGCTTTACTCATTCATAATTGCATGAAATATCAACCAAATGCAGTAATTTTGACATGTATGGATAGCTTAGATCTGGCGCTACATGTTGCAATTATCGGCGGCTTCTTAGAGTTAACACTTGTGGAGAAAATTCAAACCTCGCAATGTTTATTTTCTTTCCGGCCAACATCTGTGTACATGTTACCGTCTATTTATTGCTCCATGCCTGTCAAATTCCCTGGGGTATGACTTGCTTTACTCATTCATAATTGCATGAAATATCAACCAAATTCAGTAATTTTGACATGTATGGATAGCTTAGATCTGGCGCTACATGTTGCAATTATCGGCGGCTTCTTAGAGTTAACACTTGTGGAGAAAATTCAAACCTCGCAATGTTTATTTTCTTCCCGGCCACCATCTGTGTGCAGATTACCTTTTATTTATTGCTCCATGCCTGTCAAATTCCCTGGGGTATGGACTTGCTTTACTCATTCATAATTGCATGAAATATCAACCAAATTCAGTAATTTTGACATGTATGGATAGCTTAGATCTGGCGCTACATGTTGCAATTATCGGCGGCTTCTTAGAGTTAAAACTTGTGGAGAAAATTCAAACCTCGCAATGTTTATTTTCTTTCCGGCCAACATCTGTGTACATGTTACCGTCTATTTATTGCTCCATGCCTGTCAAATTCCCTGGGGTATGGACTTGCTTTACTCATTCATAATTGCATGAAATATCACCCAAATTCAGTAATTTTGACATGTATGGATAGCTTAGATCTGGCGCTACATGTTGCAATTATCGGCGGCTTCTTAGAGTTAAAACTTGTGGAGAAAATTCAAACCTCGCAATGTTTATTTTCTTTCCGGCCAACATCTGTGTGCATATTACCTTCTATTTATTGCTCCATGCCTGTCAAATTCCCTGGGGTATGGACTTGCTTTACTCATTCATAATTGCATGAAATATCAACCAAATTCAGTAATTTTGACATGTATGGATAGCTTAGATCTGGCGCTACATGTTGCAATTATCGGCGGCTTCTTAGAGTTAAAACTTGTGGAGAAAATTCAAACCTCGCAATGTTTATTTTCTTTCCGGCCAACATCTGTGTGCATATTACCTTCTATTTATTGCTCCATGCCTGTCAAATTCCCTGGGGTATGACTTGCTTTACTCATTCATAATTGCATGAAATATCAACCAAATTCAGTAATTTTGACATGTATGGATAGCTTAGATCTGGCGCTACATGTTGCAATTATCGGCGGCTTCTTAGAGTTAAAACTTGTGGAGAAAATTCAAACCTCGCAATGTTTATTTTCTTTCCGGCCAACATCTGTGTGCATATTACCTTCTATTTATTGCTCCATGCCTGTCAAATTCCCTGGGGTATGACTTGCTTTACTCATTCATAATTGCATGAAATATCAACCAAATTCAGTAATTTTGACATGTATGGATAGCTTAGATCTGGCGCTACATGTTGCAATTATCGGCGGCTTCTTAGAGTTAACACTTGTGGAGAAAATTCAAACCTCGCAATGTTTATTTTCTTTCCGGCCAACATCTGTGTGCATATTACCTTCTATTTATTGCTCCATGCCTGTCAAATTCCCTGGGGTATGACTTGCTTTACTCATTCATAATTGCATGAAATATCAACCAAATTCAGTAATTTTGACATGTATGGATAGCTTAGATCTGGCGCTACATGTTGCAATTATCGGCGGCTTCTTAGAGTTAACACTTGTGGAGAAAATTCAAACCTCGCAATGTTTATTTTCTTCCCGGCCACCATCTGTGTGCAGATTACCTTTTATTTATTGCTCCATGCATGTCAAATTCCCTGGGGTATGGACTTGCTTTACTCATTCATAATTGCATGAAATATCAACCAAATTCAGTAATTTTGACATGTATGGATAGCTTAGATCTGGCGCTACATGTTGCAATTATCGGCGGCTTCTTAGAGTTAACACTTGTGGAGAAAATTCAAACCTCGCAATGTTTATTTTCTTCCCGGCCACCATCTGTGTGCAGATTACCTTTTATTTATTGCTCCATGCCTGTCAAATTCCCTGGGGTATGGACTTGCTTTACTCATTCATAATTGCATGAAATATCAACCAAATTCAGTAATTTTGACATGTATGGATAGCTTAGATCTGGCGCTACATGTTGCAATTATCGGCGGCTTCTTAGAGTTAAAACTTGTGGAGAAAATTCAAACCTCGCAATGTTTATGTTCTTTCCGGCCAACATCTGTGTGCATATTACCTTCTATTTATTGCTCCATGCCTGTCAAATTCCCTGGGGTATGACTTGCTTTATTCATTCATAATTGCATGAAATATCAACCAAATTCAGTAATTTTGACATGTATGGATAGCTTAGATCTGGCGCTACATGTTGCAATTATCGGCGGCTTCTTAGAGTTAACACTTGTGGAGAAAATTCAAACCTCGCAATGTTTATTTTCTTCCCGGCCACCATCTGTGTGCAGATTACCTTTTATTTATTGCTCCATGCCTGTCAAATTCCCTGGGGTATGGACTTGCTTTACTCATTCATAATTGCATGAAATATCAACCAAATTCAGTAATTTTGACATGTATGGATAGCTTAGATCTGGCGCTACATGTTGCAATTATCGGCGGCTTCTTAGAGTTAACACTTGTGGAGAAAATTCAAACCTCGCAATGTTTATTTTCTTTCCGGCCACCATCTGTGTGCATATTACCTTTTATTGATTGCTTCATGCCTGTCAAATTCCCTGGGGTATGGAGTTGCTTTACTCATTCATAATTGCATGAAATATCAACCAAATGCAGTAATTTTGACATGTATGGATAGCTTAGATCTGGCGCTACATGTTGCAATTATCGGCGGCTTCTTAGAGTTAACACTTGTGGAGAAAATTCAAACCTCGCAATGTTTATTTTCTTTCCGGCCAACATCTGTGTACATGTTACCGTCTATTTATTGCTCCATTCATGTCAAATTCCCTGGGGGTATGGACTTGCTTTACTCATTCATAATTGCATGAAATATCAACCAAATTCAGTAATTTTGACATGTATGGATAGCTTAGATCTGGCGCTACATGTTGCAATTATCGGCGGCTTCTTAGAGTTAACACTTGTGGAGAAAATTCAAACCTCGCAATGTTAATTTTCTTTCCGGCCAACATCTGTGTACATGTTACCGTCTATTTATTGCTCCATGCATGTCAAATTCCCTGGGGTATGGACTTGCTTTACTCATTCATAATTGCATGAAATATCAACCAAATTCAGTAATTTTGACATGTATGGATAGCTTAGATCTGGCGCTACATGTTGCAATTATCGGCGGCTTCTTAGAGTTAAAACTTGTGGAGAAAATTCAAACCTCGCAATGTTTATTTTCTTTCCGGCCAACATCTGTGTACATGTTACCGTCTATTTATTGCTCCATGCATGTCAAATTCCCTGGGGTATGGACTTGCTTTACTCATTCATAATTGCATGAAATATCAACCAAATTCAGTAATTTTGACATGTATGGATAGCTTAGATCTGGCGCTACATGTTGCAATTATCGGCGGCTTCTTAGAGTTAACACTGGTGGAGAAAATTCAAACCTCGCAATGTTTATTTTCTTTCCGGCCACCATCTGTGTGCATATTACCTTTTATTGATTGCTTCATGCCTGTCAAATTCCCTGGGGTATGGACTTGCTTTACTCATTCATAATTGCATGAAATATCAACCAAATGCAGTAATTTTGACATGTATGGATAGCTTAGATCTGGCGCTACATGTTGCAATTATCGGCGGCTTCTTAGAGTTAACACTTGTGGAGAAAATTCAAACCTCGCAATGTTTATTTTCTTTCCGGCCAACATCTGTGTACATGTTACCGTCTATTTATTGCTCCATGCCTGTCAAATTCCCTGGGGTATGACTTGCTTTACTCATTCATAATTGCATGAAATATCAACCAAATTCAGTAATTTTGACATGTATGGATAGCTTAGATCTGGCGCTACATGTTGCAATTATCGGCGGCTTCTTAGAGTTAACACTTGTGGAGAAAATTCAAACCTCGCAATGTTTATTTTCTTCCCGGCCACCATCTGTGTGCAGATTACCTTTTATTTATTGCTCCATGCCTGTCAAATTCCCTGGGGTATGGACTTGCTTTACTCATTCATAATTGCATGAAATATCAACCAAATTCAGTAATTTTGACATGTATGGATAGCTTAGATCTGGCGCTACATGTTGCAATTATCGGCGGCTTCTTAGAGTTAAAACTTGTGGAGAAAATTCAAACCTCGCAATGTTTATTTTCTTTCCGGCCAACATCTGTGTACATGTTACCGTCTATTTATTGCTCCATGCCTGTCAAATTCCCTGGGGTATGGACTTGCTTTACTCATTCATAATTGCATGAAATATCACCCAAATTCAGTAATTTTGACATGTATGGATAGCTTAGATCTGGCGCTACATGTTGCAATTATCGGCGGCTTCTTAGAGTTAAAACTTGTGGAGAAAATTCAAACCTCGCAATGTTTATTTTCTTTCCGGCCAACATCTGTGTGCATATTACCTTCTATTTATTGCTCCATGCCTGTCAAATTCCCTGGGGTATGGACTTGCTTTACTCATTCATAATTGCATGAAATATCAACCAAATTCAGTAATTTTGACATGTATGGATAGCTTAGATCTGGCGCTACATGTTGCAATTATCGGCGGCTTCTTAGAGTTAAAACTTGTGGAGAAAATTCAAACCTCGCAATGTTTATTTTCTTTCCGGCCAACATCTGTGTGCATATTACCTTCTATTTATTGCTCCATGCCTGTCAAATTCCCTGGGGTATGACTTGCTTTACTCATTCATAATTGCATGAAATATCAACCAAATTCAGTAATTTTGACATGTATGGATAGCTTAGATCTGGCGCTACATGTTGCAATTATCGGCGGCTTCTTAGAGTTAAAACTTGTGGAGAAAATTCAAACCTCGCAATGTTTATTTTCTTTCCGGCCAACATCTGTGTGCATATTACCTTCTATTTATTGCTCCATGCCTGTCAAATTCCCTGGGGTATGACTTGCTTTACTCATTCATAATTGCATGAAATATCAACCAAATTCAGTAATTTTGACATGTATGGATAGCTTAGATCTGGCGCTACATGTTGCAATTATCGGCGGCTTCTTAGAGTTAACACTTGTGGAGAAAATTCAAACCTCGCAATGTTTATTTTCTTTCCGGCCAACATCTGTGTGCATATTACCTTCTATTTATTGCTCCATGCCTGTCAAATTCCCTGGGGTATGACTTGCTTTACTCATTCATAATTGCATGAAATATCAACCAAATTCAGTAATTTTGACATGTATGGATAGCTTAGATCTGGCGCTACATGTTGCAATTATCGGCGGCTTCTTAGAGTTAACACTTGTGGAGAAAATTCAAACCTCGCAATGTTTATTTTCTTCCCGGCCACCATCTGTGTGCAGATTACCTTTTATTTATTGCTCCATGCATGTCAAATTCCCTGGGGTATGGACTTGCTTTACTCATTCATAATTGCATGAAATATCAACCAAATTCAGTAATTTTGACATGTATGGATAGCTTAGATCTGGCGCTACATGTTGCAATTATCGGCGGCTTCTTAGAGTTAACACTTGTGGAGAAAATTCAAACCTCGCAATGTTTATTTTCTTCCCGGCCACCATCTGTGTGCAGATTACCTTTTATTTATTGCTCCATGCCTGTCAAATTCCCTGGGGTATGGACTTGCTTTACTCATTCATAATTGCATGAAATATCAACCAAATTCAGTAATTTTGACATGTATGGATAGCTTAGATCTGGCGCTACATGTTGCAATTATCGGCGGCTTCTTAGAGTTAAAACTTGTGGAGAAAATTCAAACCTCGCAATGTTTATGTTCTTTCCGGCCAACATCTGTGTGCATATTACCTTCTATTTATTGCTCCATGCCTGTCAAATTCCCTGGGGTATGACTTGCTTTATTCATTCATAATTGCATGAAATATCAACCAAATTCAGTAATTTTGACATGTATGGATAGCTTAGATCTGGCGCTACATGTTGCAATTATCGGCGGCTTCTTAGAGTTAACACTTGTGGAGAAAATTCAAACCTCGCAATGTTTATTTTCTTCCCGGCCACCATCTGTGTGCAGATTACCTTTTATTTATTGCTCCATGCCTGTCAAATTCCCTGGGGTATGGACTTGCTTTACTCATTCATAATTGCATGAAATATCAACCAAATTCAGTAATTTTGACATGTATGGATAGCTTAGATCTGGCGCTACATGTTGCAATTATCGGCGGCTTCTTAGAGTTAACACTTGTGGAGAAAATTCAAACCTCGCAATGTTTATTTTCTTTCCGGCCACCATCTGTGTGCATATTACCTTTTATTGATTGCTTCATGCCTGTCAAATTCCCTGGGGTATGGAGTTGCTTTACTCATTCATAATTGCATGAAATATCAACCAAATGCAGTAATTTTGACATGTATGGATAGCTTAGATCTGGCGCTACATGTTGCAATTATCGGCGGCTTCTTAGAGTTAACACTTGTGGAGAAAATTCAAACCTCGCAATGTTTATTTTCTTTCCGGCCAACATCTGTGTACATGTTACCGTCTATTTATTGCTCCATGCCTGTCAAATTCCCTGGGGTATGACTTGCTTTACTCATTCATAATTGCATGAAATATCAACCAAATTCAGTAATTTTGACATGTATGGATAGCTTAGATCTGGCGCTACATGTTGCAATTATCGGCGGCTTCTTAGAGTTAATACTTGTGGAGAAAATTCAAACCTCGCAATGTTTATTTTCTTCCCGGCCACCATCTGTGTGCAGATTACCTTTTATTTATTGCTCCATGCCTGTCAAATTCCCTGGGGTATGGACTTGCTTTACTCATTCATAATTGCATGAAATATCAACCAAATTCAGTAATTTTGACATGTATGGATAGCTTAGATCTGGCGCTACATGTTGCAATTATCGGCGGCTTCTTAGAGTTAAAACTTGTGGAGAAAATTCAAACCTCGCAATGTTTATTTTCTTTCCGGCCAACATCTGTGTACATGTTACCGTCTATTTATTGCTCCATGCCTGTCAAATTCCCTGGGGTATGGACTTGCTTTACTCATTCATAATTGCATGAAATATCAACCAAATTCAGTAATTTTGACATGTATGGATAGCTTAGATCTGGCGCTACATGTTGCAATTATCGGCGGCTTCTTAGAGTTAAAACTTGTGGAGAAAATTCAAACCTCGCAATGTTTATTTTCTTTCCGGCCAACATCTGTGTGCATATTACCTTTTATTTATTGCTCCATGCCTGTCAAATTCCCTGGGGTATGGACTTGCTTTACTCATTCATAATTGCATGAAATATCAACCAAATTCAGTAATTTTGACATGTATGGATAGCTTAGATCTGGCGCTACATGTTGCAATTATCGGCGGCTTCTTAGAGTTAAAACTTGTGGAGAAAATTCAAACCTCGCAATGTTTATTTTCTTTCCGGCCAACATCTGTGTACATGTTACCGTCTATTTATTGCTCCATGCCTGTCAAATTCCCTGGGGTATGGACTTGCTTTACTCATTCATAATTGCATGAAATATCAACCAAATTCAGTAATTTTGACATGTATGGATAGCTTAGATCTGGCGCTACATGTTGCAATTATCGGCGGCTTCTTAGAGTTAAAACTTGTGGAGAAAATTCAAACCTCGCAATGTTTATTTTCTTTCCGGCCAACATCTGTGTGCATATTACCTTCTATTTATTGCTCCATGCCTGTCAAATTCCCTGGGGTATGACTTGCTTTACTCATTCATAATTGCATGAAATATCAACCAAATTCAGTAATTTTGACATGTATGGATAGCTTAGATCTGGCGCTACATGTTGCAATTATCGGCGGCTTCTTAGAGTTAACACTTGTGGAGAAAATTCAAACCTCGCAATGTTTATTTTCTTCCCGCCACCATCTGTGTGCAGATTACCTTTTATTTATTGCTCCATGCATGTCAAATTCCCTGGGGTATGGACTTGCTTTACTCATTCATAATTGCATGAAATATCAACCAAATTCAGTAATTTTGACATGTATGGATAGCTTAGATCTGGCGCTACATGTTGCAATTATCGGCGGCTTCTTAGAGTTAAAACTTGTGGAGAAAATTCAAACCTCGCAATGTTTATTTTCTTTCCGGCCAACATCTGTGTACATGTTACCGTCTATTTATTGCTCCATGCATGTCAAATTCCCTGGGGGTATGGACTTGCTTTACTCATTCATAATTGCATGAAATATCAACCAAATTCAGTAATTTTGACATGTATGGATAGCTTAGATCTGGCGCTACATGTTGCAATTATCGGCGGCTTCTTAGAGTTAACACTTGTGGAGAAAATTCAAACCTCGCAATGTTAATTTTCTTTCCGGCCAACATCTGTGTACATGTTACCGTCTATTTATTGCTCCATGCATGTCAAATTCCCTGGGGTATGGACTTGCTTTACTCATTCATAATTGCATGAAATATCAACCAAATTCAGTAATTTTGACATGTATGGATAGCTTAGATCTGGCGCTACATGTTGCAATTATCGGCGGCTTCTTAGAGTTAAAACTTGTGGAGAAAATTCAAACCTCGCAATGTTTATTTTCTTTCCGGCCAACATCTGTGTACATGTTACCGTCTATTTATTGCTCCATGCATGTCAAATTCCCTGGGGTATGGACTTGCTTTACTCATTCATAATTGCATGAAATATCAACCAAATTCAGTAATTTTGACATGTATGGATAGCTTAGATCTGGCGCTACATGTTGCAATTATCGGCGGCTTCTTAGAGTTAAAACTTGTGGAGAAAATTCAAACCTCGCAATGTTTATTTTCTTTCCGGCCAACATCTGTGTACATGTTACCGTCTATTTATTGCTCCATGCATGTCAAATTCCCTGGGGGTATGGACTTGCTTTACTCATTCATAATTGCATGAAATATCAACCAAATTCAGTAATTTTGACATGTATGGATAGCTTAGATCTGGCGCTACATGTTGCAATTATCGGCGGCTTCTTAGAGTTAACACTTGTGGAGAAAATTCAAACCTCGCAATGTTTATTTTCTTTCCGGCCAACATCTGTGTACATGTTACCGTCTATTTATTGCTCCATGCATGTCAAATTCCCTGGGGTATGGACTTGCTTTACTCATTCATAATTGCATGAAATATCAACCAAATTCAGTAATTTTGACATGTATGGATAGCTTAGATCTGGCGCTACATGTTGCAATTATCGGCGGCTTCTTAGAGTTAACACTTGTGGAGAAAATTCAAACCTCGCAATGTTTATTTTCTTCCCGGCCACCATCTGTGTGCAGATTACCTTTTATTTATTGCTCCATGCATGTCAAATTCCCTGGGGTATGGACTTGCTTTACTCATTCATAATTGCATGAAATATCAACCAAATTCAGTAATTTTGACATGTATGGATAGCTTAGATCTGGCGCTACATGTTGCAATTATCGGCGGCTTCTTAGAGTTAAAACTTGTGGAGAAAATTCAAACCTCGCAATGTTTATTTTCTTTCCGGCCAACATCTGTGTACATGTTACCGTCTATTTATTGCTCCATTCATGTCAAATTCCCTGGGGGTATGGACTTGCTTTACTCATTCATAATTGCATGAAATATCAACCAAATTCAGTAATTTTGACATGTATGGATAGCTTAGATCTGGCGCTACATGTTGCAATTATCGGCGGCTTCTTAGAGTTAAAACTTGTGGAGAAAATTCAAACCTCGCAATGTTTATTTTCTTTCCGGCCAACATCTGTGTACATGTTACCGTCTATTTATTGCTCCATGCCTGTCAAATTCCCTGGGGTATGGACTTGCTTTACTCATTCATAATTGCATGAAATATCAACCAAATTCAGTAATTTTGACATGTATGGATAGCTTAGATCTGGCGCTACATGTTGCAATTATCGGCGGCTTCTTAGAGTTAAAACTTGTGGAGAAAATTCAAACCTCGCAATGTTTATTTTCTTTCCGGCCAACATCTGTGTGCATATTACCTTTTATTTATTGCTCCATGCCTGTCAAATTCCCTGGGGTATGGACTTGCTTTACTCATTCATAATTGCATGAAATATCAACCAAATTCAGTAATTTTGACATGTATGGATAGCTTAGATCTGGCGCTACATGTTGCAATTATCGGCGGCTTCTTAGAGTTAAAACTTGTGGAGAAAATTCAAACCTCGCAATGTTTATTTTCTTTCCGGCCAACATCTGTGTACATGTTACCGTCTATTTATTGCTCCATGCCTGTCAAATTCCCTGGGGTATGGACTTGCTTTACTCATTCATAATTGCATGAAATATCAACCAAATTCAGTAATTTTGACATGTATGGATAGCTTAGATCTGGCGCTACATGTTGCAATTATCGGCGGCTTCTTAGAGTTAAAACTTGTGGAGAAAATTCAAACCTCGCAATGTTTATTTTCTTTCCGGCCAACATCTGTGTGCATATTACCTTCTATTTATTGCTCCATGCCTGTCAAATTCCCTGGGGTATGACTTGCTTTACTCATTCATAATTGCATGAAATATCAACCAAATTCAGTAATTTTGACATGTATGGATAGCTTAGATCTGGCGCTACATGTTGCAATTATCGGCGGCTTCTTAGAGTTAACACTTGTGGAGAAAATTCAAACCTCGCAATGTTTATTTTCTTCCCGGCCACCATCTGTGTGCAGATTACCTTTTATTTATTGCTCCATGCATGTCAAATTCCCTGGGGTATGGACTTGCTTTACTCATTCATAATTGCATGAAATATCAACCAAATTCAGTAATTTTGACATGTATGGATAGCTTAGATCTGGCGCTACATGTTGCAATTATCGGCGGCTTCTTAGAGTTAAAACTTGTGGAGAAAATTCAAACCTCGCAATGTTTATTTTCTTTCCGGCCAACATCTGTGTACATGTTACCGTCTATTTATTGCTCCATGCATGTCAAATTCCCTGGGGGTATGGACTTGCTTTACTCATTCATAATTGCATGAAATATCAACCAAATTCAGTAATTTTGACATGTATGGATAGCTTAGATCTGGCGCTACATGTTGCAATTATCGGCGGCTTCTTAGAGTTAACACTTGTGGAGAAAATTCAAACCTCGCAATGTTAATTTTCTTTCCGGCCAACATCTGTGTACATGTTACCGTCTATTTATTGCTCCATGCATGTCAAATTCCCTGGGGTATGGACTTGCTTTACTCATTCATAATTGCATGAAATATCAACCAAATTCAGTAATTTTGACATGTATGGATAGCTTAGATCTGGCGCTACATGTTGCAATTATCGGCGGCTTCTTAGAGTTAAAACTTGTGGAGAAAATTCAAACCTCGCAATGTTTATTTTCTTTCCGGCCAACATCTGTGTACATGTTACCGTCTATTTATTGCTCCATGCATGTCAAATTCCCTGGGGTATGGACTTGCTTTACTCATTCATAATTGCATGAAATATCAACCAAATTCAGTAATTTTGACATGTATGGATAGCTTAGATCTGGCGCTACATGTTGCAATTATCGGCGGCTTCTTAGAGTTAAAACTTGTGGAGAAAATTCAAACCTCGCAATGTTTATTTTCTTTCCGGCCAACATCTGTGTACATGTTACCGTCTATTTATTGCTCCATGCATGTCAAATTCCCTGGGGGTATGGACTTGCTTTACTCATTCATAATTGCATGAAATATCAACCAAATTCAGTAATTTTGACATGTATGGATAGCTTAGATCTGGCGCTACATGTTGCAATTATCGGCGGCTTCTTAGAGTTAACACTTGTGGAGAAAATTCAAACCTCGCAATGTTTATTTTCTTTCCGGCCAACATCTGTGTACATGTTACCGTCTATTTATTGCTCCATGCATGTCAAATTCCCTGGGGTATGGACTTGCTTTACTCATTCATAATTGCATGAAATATCAACCAAATTCAGTAATTTTGACATGTATGGATAGCTTAGATCTGGCGCTACATGTTGCAATTATCGGCGGCTTCTTAGAGTTAACACTTGTGGAGAAAATTCAAACCTCGCAATGTTTATTTTCTTCCCGGCCACCATCTGTGTGCAGATTACCTTTTATTTATTGCTCCATGCATGTCAAATTCCCTGGGGTATGGACTTGCTTTACTCATTCATAATTGCATGAAATATCAACCAAATTCAGTAATTTTGACATGTATGGATAGCTTAGATCTGGCGCTACATGTTGCAATTATCGGCGGCTTCTTAGAGTTAAAACTTGTGGAGAAAATTCAAACCTCGCAATGTTTATTTTCTTTCCGGCCAACATCTGTGTACATGTTACCGTCTATTTATTGCTCCATTCATGTCAAATTCCCTGGGGGTATGGACTTGCTTTACTCATTCATAATTGCATGAAATATCAACCAAATTCAGTAATTTTGACATGTATGGATAGCTTAGATCTGGCGCTACATGTTGCAATTATCGGCGGCTTCTTAGAGTTAACACTTGTGGAGAAAATTCAAACCTCGCAATGTTAATTTTCTTTCCGGCCAACATCTGTGTACATGTTACCGTCTATTTATTGCTCCATGCATGTCAAATTCCCTGGGGTATGGACTTGCTTTACTCATTCATAATTGCATGAAATATCAACCAAATTCAGTAATTTTGACATGTATGGATAGCTTAGATCTGGCGCTACATGTTGCAATTATCGGCGGCTTCTTAGAGTTAAAACTTGTGGAGAAAATTCAAACCTCGCAATGTTTATTTTCTTTCCGGCCAACATCTGTGTACATGTTACCGTCTATTTATTGCTCCATGCATGTCAAATTCCCTGGGGTATGGACTTGCTTTACTCATTCATAATTGCATGAAATATCAACCAAATTCAGTAATTTTGACATGTATGGATAGCTTAGATCTGGCGCTACATGTTGCAATTATCGGCGGCTTCTTAGAGTTAACACTGGTGGAGAAAATTCAAACCTCGCAATGTTTATTTTCTTTCCGGCCACCATCTGTGTGCATATTACCTTTTATTGATTGCTTCATGCCTGTCAAATTCCCTGGGGTATGGACTTGCTTTACTCATTCATAATTGCATGAAATATCAACCAAATGCAGTAATTTTGACATGTATGGATAGCTTAGATCTGGCGCTACATGTTGCAATTATCGGCGGCTTCTTAGAGTTAACACTTGTGGAGAAAATTCAAACCTCGCAATGTTTATTTTCTTTCCGGCCAACATCTGTGTACATGTTACCGTCTATTTATTGCTCCATGCCTGTCAAATTCCCTGGGGTATGACTTGCTTTACTCATTCATAATTGCATGAAATATCAACCAAATTCAGTAATTTTGACATGTATGGATAGCTTAGATCTGGCGCTACATGTTGCAATTATCGGCGGCTTCTTAGAGTTAACACTTGTGGAGAAAATTCAAACCTCGCAATGTTTATTTTCTTCCGGCCACCATCTGTGTGCAGATTACCTTTTATTTATTGCTCCATGCCTGTCAAATTCCCTGGGGTATGGACTTGCTTTACTCATTCATAATTGCATGAAATATCAACCAAATTCAGTAATTTTGACATGTATGGATAGCTTAGATCTGGCGCTACATGTTGCAATTATCGGCGGCTTCTTAGAGTTAAAACTTGTGGAGAAAATTCAAACCTCGCAATGTTTATTTTCTTTCCGGCCAACATCTGTGTACATGTTACCGTCTATTTATTGCTCCATGCATGTCAAATTCCCTGGGGTATGGACTTGCTTTACTCATTCATAATTGCATGAAATATCAACCAAATTCAGTAATTTTGACATGTATGGATAGCTTAGATCTGGCGCTACATGTTGCAATTATCGGCGGCTTCTTAGAGTTAAAACTTGTGGAGAAAATTCAAACCTCGCAATGTTTATTTTCTTTCCGGCCAACATCTGTGTACATGTTACCGTCTATTTATTGCTCCATGCATGTCAAATTCCCTGGGGGTATGGACTTGCTTTACTCATTCATAATTGCATGAAATATCAACCAAATTCAGTAATTTTGACATGTATGGATAGCTTAGATCTGGCGCTACATGTTGCAATTATCGGCGGCTTCTTAGAGTTAACACTTGTGGAGAAAATTCAAACCTCGCAATGTTTATTTTCTTTCCGGCCAACATCTGTGTACATGTTACCGTCTATTTATTGCTCCATGCATGTCAAATTCCCTGGGGTATGGACTTGCTTTACTCATTCATAATTGCATGAAATATCAACCAAATTCAGTAATTTTGACATGTATGGATAGCTTAGATCTGGCGCTACATGTTGCAATTATCGGCGGCTTCTTAGAGTTAACACTTGTGGAGAAAATTCAAACCTCGCAATGTTTATTTTCTTCCCGGCCACCATCTGTGTGCAGATTACCTTTTATTTATTGCTCCATGCATGTCAAATTCCCTGGGGTATGGACTTGCTTTACTCATTCATAATTGCATGAAATATCAACCAAATTCAGTAATTTTGACATGTATGGATAGCTTAGATCTGGCGCTACATGTTGCAATTATCGGCGGCTTCTTAGAGTTAAACTTGTGGAGAAAATTCAAACCTCGCAATGTTTATTTTCTTTCCGGCCAACATCTGTGTACATGTTACCGTCTATTTATTGCTCCATTCATGTCAAATTCCCTGGGGGTATGGACTTGCTTTACTCATTCATAATTGCATGAAATATCAACCAAATTCAGTAATTTTGACATGTATGGATAGCTTAGATCTGGCGCTACATGTTGCAATTATCGGCGGCTTCTTAGAGTTAACACTTGTGGAGAAAATTCAAACCTCGCAATGTTAATTTTCTTTCCGGCCAACATCTGTGTACATGTTACCGTCTATTTATTGCTCCATGCATGTCAAATTCCCTGGGGTATGGACTTGCTTTACTCATTCATAATTGCATGAAATATCAACCAAATTCAGTAATTTTGACATGTATGGATAGCTTAGATCTGGCGCTACATGTTGCAATTATCGGCGGCTTCTTAGAGTTAAAACTTGTGGAGAAAATTCAAACCTCGCAATGTTTATTTTCTTTCCGGCCAACATCTGTGTACATGTTACCGTCTATTTATTGCTCCATGCATGTCAAATTCCCTGGGGTATGGACTTGCTTTACTCATTCATAATTGCATGAAATATCAACCAAATTCAGTAATTTTGACATGTATGGATAGCTTAGATCTGGCGCTACATGTTGCAATTATCGGCGGCTTCTTAGAGTTAACACTGGTGGAGAAAATTCAAACCTCGCAATGTTTATTTTCTTTCCGGCCACCATCTGTGTGCATATTACCTTTTATTGATTGCTTCATGCCTGTCAAATTCCCTGGGGTATGGACTTGCTTTACTCATTCATAATTGCATGAAATATCAACCAAATGCAGTAATTTTGACATGTATGGATAGCTTAGATCTGGCGCTACATGTTGCAATTATCGGCGGCTTCTTAGAGTTAACACTTGTGGAGAAAATTCAAACCTCGCAATGTTTATTTTCTTTCCGGCCAACATCTGTGTACATGTTACCGTCTATTTATTGCTCCATGCCTGTCAAATTCCCTGGGGTATGACTTGCTTTACTCATTCATAATTGCATGAAATATCAACCAAATTCAGTAATTTTGACATGTATGGATAGCTTAGATCTGGCGCTACATGTTGCAATTATCGGCGGCTTCTTAGAGTTAACACTTGTGGAGAAAATTCAAACCTCGCAATGTTTATTTTCTTCCCGGCCACCATCTGTGTGCAGATTACCTTTTATTTATTGCTCCATGCCTGTCAAATTCCCTGGGGTATGGACTTGCTTTACTCATTCATAATTGCATGAAATATCAACCAAATTCAGTAATTTTGACATGTATGGATAGCTTAGATCTGGCGCTACATGTTGCAATTATCGGCGGCTTCTTAGAGTTAAAACTTGTGGAGAAAATTCAAACCTCGCAATGTTTATTTTCTTTCCGGCCAACATCTGTGTACATGTTACCGTCTATTTATTGCTCCATGCCTGTCAAATTCCCTGGGGTATGGACTTGCTTTACTCATTCATAATTGCATGAAATATCAACCAAATTCAGTAATTTTGACATGTATGGATAGCTTAGATCTGGCGCTACATGTTGCAATTATCGGCGGCTTCTTAGAGTTAAAACTTGTGGAGAAAATTCAAACCTCGCAATGTTTATTTTCTTTCCGGCCAACATCTGTGTGCATATTACCTTCTATTTATTGCTCCATGCCTGTCAAATTCCCTGGGGTATGGACTTGCTTTACTCATTCATAATTGCATGAAATATCAACCAAATTCAGTAATTTTGACATGTATGGATAGCTTAGATCTGGCGCTACATGTTGCAATTATCGGCGGCTTCTTAGAGTTAAAACTTGTGGAGAAAATTCAAACCTCGCAATGTTTATTTTCTTTCCGGCCAACATCTGTGTGCATATTACCTTCTATTTATTGCTCCATGCCTGTCAAATTCCCTGGGGTATGACTTGCTTTACTCATTCATAATTGCATGAAATATCAACCAAATTCAGTAATTTTGACATGTATGGATAGCTTAGATCTGGCGCTACATGTTGCAATTATCGGCGGCTTCTTAGAGTTAAAACTTGTGGAGAAAATTCAAACCTCGCAATGTTTATTTTCTTTCCGGCCAACATCTGTGTGCATATTACCTTCTATTTATTGCTCCATGCCTGTCAAATTCCCTGGGGTATGACTTGCTTTACTCATTCATAATTGCATGAAATATCAACCAAATTCAGTAATTTTGACATGTATGGATAGCTTAGATCTGGCGCTACATGTTGCAATTATCGGCGGCTTCTTAGAGTTAACACTTGTGGAGAAAATTCAAACCTCGCAATGTTTATTTTCTTTCCGGCCAACATCTGTGTGCATATTACCTTCTATTTATTGCTCCATGCCTGTCAAATTCCCTGGGGTATGACTTGCTTTACTCATTCATAATTGCATGAAATATCAACCAAATTCAGTAATTTTGACATGTATGGATAGCTTAGATCTGGCGCTACATGTTGCAAATATCGGCGGCTTCTTAGAGTTAACACTTGTGGAGAAAATTCAAACCTCGCAATGTTTATTTTCTTCCCGGCCACCATCTGTGTGCAGATTACCTTTTATTTATTGCTCCATGCATGTCAAATTCCCTGGGGTAT
Source organism: Hippasteria phrygiana (assembly GCA_037893225.1). Lineage (NCBI taxonomy): Eukaryota > Metazoa > Echinodermata > Asteroidea > Valvatida > Goniasteridae > Hippasteria > Hippasteria phrygiana. The sequence continues at coordinate 25,395 of JAZGUH010001242.1, forward strand.
GGACTTGCTTTACTCATTCATAATTGCATGAAATATCAACCAAATTCAGTAATTTTGACATGTATGGATAGCTTAGATCTGGCGCTACATGTTGCAATTATCGGCGGCTTCTTAGAGTTAACACTTGTGGAGAAAATTCAAACCTCGCAATGTTTATTTTCTTCCGGCCACATCTGTGTGCAGATTACCTTCTATTTATTGCTCCATGCCTGTCAAATTCCCTGGGGTATGACTTGCTTTACTCATTCATAATTGCATGAAATATCAACCAAATTCAGTAATTTTGACATGTATGGATAGCTTAGATCTGGCGCTACATGTTGCAATTATCGGCGGCTTCTTAGAGTTAAAACTTGTGGAGAAAATTCAACCTCGCAATGTTTATTTTCTTTCCGGCCAACATCTGTGTGCATATTACCTTCTATTTATTGCTCCATGCCTGTCAAATTCCCTGGGGTATGACTTGCTTTACTCATTCATAATTGCATGAAATATCAACCAAATTCAGTAATTTTGACATGTATGGATAGCTTAGATCTGGCGCTACATGTTGCAATTATCGGCGGCTTCTTAGAGTTAAAACTTGTGGAGAAAATTCA
>JAZGUH010001243.1:0-39756 GCA_037893225.1 Hippasteria phrygiana
TCATGGTTGGTTCATGGTTGGTTCATGGTTGGTTCATGGTTGGTTCATGGTTGGTTCATGGTTGGATCATGGTTGGATCATGGTTGGTTCATGGTTGGTTCATGGTTGGTTCATGGTTGGATCATGGTTGGTTCATGGTTGGATCATGGTTGGATCATGGTTGGTTCATGGTTGGATCATGGTTGGATCATGGTTGGATCATGGTTGGATCATGGTTGGTTCATGGTTGGTTCATGGTTGGTTCATGGTTGGTTCATGGTTGGTTCATGGTTGGTTCATGGTTGGTTCATGGTTGGTTCATGGTTGGTTCATGGTTGGTTCATGGTTGGTTCATGGTTGGTTCATGGTTGGTTCATGGTTGGTTCATGGTTGGTTCATGGTTGGTTCATGGTTGGTTCATGGTTGGTTCATGGTTGGTTCATGGTTGGTTCATGGTTGGTTCATGGTTGGTTCATGGTTGGTTCATGGTTGGTTCATGGTTGGTTCATGGTTGGTTCATGGTTGGTTCATGGTTGGTTCATGGTTGGTTCATGGTTGGTTCATGGTTGGTTCATGGTTGGTTCATGGTTGGTTCATGGTTGGTTCATGGTTGGTTCATGGTTGGTTCATGGTTGGTTCATGGTTGGTTCATGGTTGGTTCATGGTTGGTTCATGGTTGGTTCATGGTTGGTTCATGGTTGGTTCATGGTTGGTTCATGGTTGGTTCATGGTTGGTTCATGGTTGGTTCATGGTTGGTTCATGGTTGGTTCATGGTTGGTTCATGGTTGGTTCATGGTTGGTTCATGGTTGGTTCATGGTTGGTTCATGGTTGGTTGGTTCATGGTTGGATCATGGTTGGATCATGGTTGGTCATGGTTGGATCATGGTTGGATCATGGTTGGATCATGGTTGGATCATGGTTGGATCATGGTTGGATCATGGTTGGATCATGGTTGGATCATGGTTGGTTCATGGTTGGTTCATGGTTGGTTCATGGTTGGTTCATGGTTGGTTCATGGTTGGTTCATGGTTGGTTCATGGTTGGTTCATGGTTGGTTCATGGTTGGTTCATGGTTGGTTCATGGTTGGTTCATGGTTGGTTCATGGTTGGTTCATGGTTGGTTCATGGTTGGTTCATGGTTGGTTCATGGTTGGTTCATGGTTGGTTCATGGTTGGTTCATGGTTGGTTCATGGTTGGATCATGGTTGGTTCATGGTTGGTTCATGGTTGGTTCATGGTTGGATCATGGTTGGATCATGGTTGGATCATGGTTGGATCATGGTTGGATCATGGTTGGATCATGGTTGGATCATGGTTGGATCATGGTTGGATCATGGTTGGATCATGGTTGGATCATGGTTGGTTCATGGTTGGATCATGGTTGGTTCATGGTTGGTTCATGGTTGGTTCATGGTTGGTTCATGGTTGGTTCATGGTTGGTTCATGGTTGGTTCATGGTTGGTTCATGGTTGGTTCATGGTTGGTTCATGGTTGGTTCATGGTTGGTTCATGGTTGGTTCATGGTTGGTTCATGGTTGGATCATGGTTGGATCATGGTTGGTTCATGGTTGGTTCATGGTTGGTTCATGGTTGGTTCATGGTTGGTTCATGGTTGGTTCATGGTTGGTTCATGGTTGGTTCATGGTTGGTTCATGGTTGGTTCATGGTTGGTTCATGGTTGGTTCATGGTTGGTTCATGGTTGGTTCATGGTTGGTTCATGGTTGGTTCATGGTTGGTTCATGGTTGGTTCATGGTTGGTTCATGGTTGGTTCATGGTTGGTTCATGGTTGGTTCATGGTTGGTTCATGGTTGGTTCATGGTTGGTTCATGGTTGGTTCATGGTTGGTTCATGGTTGGTTCATGGTTGGTTCATGGTTGGTTCATGGTTGGTTCATGGTTGGTTCATGGTTGGTTCATATTTTAGCCATATATCTTGCCTTTATACATCAGAAAATATAGGGTGGCTGACGATGTATAACTGGACTTATGGACAGTTCCGTTAACCCCATCACTAAGCATTATATTATATTCACACGCACAGGACGGGAAAACAACAAGAATTGAATCCGGTGCTGGAGTTTACGGGACCACTACTCCAAAACCACAAGGAGGAAAGTTTTCAAAATGTGCTTATATTTTAGCCACATATCTTGCCTTTATACATCAGAAAATATAGGGTGGCTGACGATGGTTGGTTCATGGTTGGTTCATGGTTGGTTCATGGTTGGTTCATGGTTGGTTCATGGTTGGTTCATGGTTGGTTCATGGTTGGATCATGGTTGGATCATGGTTGGATCATGGTTGGATCATGGTTGGATCATGGTTGGATCATGGTTGGATCATGGTTGGATCATGGTTGGATCATGGTTGGTTCATGGTTGGTTCATGGTTGGTTCATGGTTGGTTCATGGTTGGTTCATGGTTGGTTCATGGTTGGTTCATGGTTGGATCATGGTTGGTTCATGGTTGGTTCATGGTTGGTTCATGGTTGGATCATGGTTGGATCATGGTTGGATCATGGTTGGATCATGGTTGGATCATGGTTGGATCATGGTTGGATCATGGTTGGATCATGGTTGGATCATGGTTGGATCATGGTTGGATCATGGTTGGATCATGGTTGGATCATGGTTGGATCATGGTTGGATCATGGTTGGTTCATGGTTGGATCATGGTTGGTTCATGGTTGGTTCATGGTTGGTTCATGGTTGGTTCATGGTTGGTTCATGGTTGGTTCATGGTTGGTTCATGGTTGGTTCATGGTTGGTTCATGGTTGGTTCATGGTTGGTTCATGGTTGGTTCATGGTTGGTTCATGGTTGGTTCATGGTTGGATCATGGTTGGATCATGGTTGGTTCATGGTTGGTTCATGGTTGGTTCATGGTTGGTTCATGGTTGGTTCATGGTTGGTTCATGGTTGGTTCATGGTTGGTTCATGGTTGGTTCATGGTTGGTTCATGGTTGGTTCATGGTTGGTTCATGGTTGGTTCATGGTTGGTTCATGGTTGGTTCATGGTTGGTTCATGGTTGGTTCATGGTTGGTTCATGGTTGGTTCATGGTTGGTTCATGGTTGGTTCATGGTTGGTTCATGGTTGGTTCATGGTTGGTTCATGGTTGGTTCATGGTTGGTTCATGGTTGGTTCATGGTTGGTTCATGGTTGGTTCATGGTTGGTTCATGGTTGGTTCATGGTTGGTTCATGGTTGGTTCATGGTTGGTTCATGGTTGGTTCATGGTTGGTTCATGGTTGGTTCATGGTTGGTTCATGGTTGGTTCATGGTTGGTTCATGGTTGGTTCATGGTTGGTTCATGGTTGGTTCATGGTTGGTTCATGGTTGGTTCGGTTCATATTTTAGCCATATATCTTGCCTTTATACATCAGAAAATATAGGGTGGCTGACGATGTATAACTGGACTTATGGACAGTTCCGTTAACCCCATCACTAAGCATTATATTATATTCACACGCACAGGACGGGAAAACAACAAGAATTGAATCCGGTGCTGGAGTTTACGGGACCACTACTCCAAAACCACAAGGAGGAAAGTTTTCAAAATGTGCTTATATTTTAGCCACATATCTTGCCTTTATACATCAGAAAATATAGGGTGGCTGACGATGGTTGGTTCATGGTTGGTTCATGGTTGGTTCATGGTTGGTTCATGGTTGGTTCATGGTTGGTTCATGGTTGGTTCATGGTTGGATCATGTTGGATCATGGTTGGATCATGGTTGGATCATGGTTGGATCATGTTGGATCATGGTTGGATCATGGTTGGATCATGGTTGGATCATGTTGGATCATGGTTGGATCATGGTTGGTTCATGGTTGGTTCATGGTTGGTTCATGGTTGGTTCATGGTTGGTTCATGGTTGGTTCATGGTTGGTTCATGGTTGGTCATGGTTGGTTCATGGTTGGTTCATGGTTGGTTCATGGTTGGTTCATGGTTGGTTCATGGTTGGTTCATGGTTGGTTCATGGTTGGTTCATGGTTGGTTCATGGTTGGTTCATGGTTGGTTCATGGTTGGTTCATGGTTGGTTCATGGTTGGTTCATGGTTGGTTCATGGTTGGTTCATGGTTGGTTCATGGTTGGTTCATGGTTGGTTCATATTTTAGCCATATATCTTGCCTTTATACATCAGAAAATATAGGGTGGCTGACGATGTATAACTGGACTTATGGACAGTTCCGTTAACCCCATCACTAAGCATTATATTATATTCACACGCACAGGACGGGAAAACAACAAGAATTGAATCCGGTGCTGGAGTTTACGGGACCACTACTCCAAAACCACAAGGAGGAAAGTTTTCAAAATGTGCTTATATTTTAGCCACATATCTTGCCTTTATACATCAGAAAATATAGGGTGGCTGACGATGGTTGGTTCATGGTTGGTTCATGGTTGGTTCATGGTTGGTTCATGGTTGGTTCATGGTTGGTTCATGGTTGGTTCATGGTTGGATCATGGTTGGATCATGGTTGGATCATGGTTGGATCATGGTTGGATCATGGTTGGATCATGGTTGGATCATGGTTGGATCATGGTTGGTTCATGGTTGGTTCATGGTTGGTTCATGGTTGTTCATGGTTGGTTCATGGTTGGTTCATGGTTAGGTTCATGGTTGGATCATGGTTGGTTCATGGTTGGTTCATGGTTGGTTCATGGTTGGATCATGGTTGGATCATGTTGGATCATGGTTGGATCATGGTTGGATCATGGTTGGATCATGGTTGGATCATGGTTGGATCATGGTTGGATCATGGTTGGATCATGGTTGGATCATGGTTGGATCATGGTTGGATCATGGTTGGATCATGGTTGGATCATGGTTGGATCATGGTTGGTTCATGGTTGGATCATGGTTGGTTCATGGTTGGTTCATGGTTGGTTCATGGTTGGTTCATGGTTGGTTCATGGTTGGTTCATGGTTGGTTCATGGTTGGTTCATGGTTGGTTCATGGTTGGTTCATGGTTGGTTCATGGTTGGTTCATGGTTGGTTCATGGTTGGTTCATGGTTGGTTCATGGTTGGTTCATGGTTGGTTCATGGTTGGTTCATGGTTGGATCATGGTTGGATCATGGTTGGTTCATGGTTGGTTCATGGTTGGTTCATGGTTGGTTCATGGTTGGTTCATGGTTGGTTCATGGTTGGTTCATGGTTGGTTCATGGTTGGTTCATGGTTGGTTCATGGTTGGTTCATGGTTGGTTCATGGTTGGTTCATGGTTGGTTCATGGTTGGTTCATGGTTGGTTCATGGTTGGTTCATGGTTGGTTCATGGTTGGTTCATGGTTGGTTCATGGTTGGTTCATGGTTGGTTCATGGTTGGTTCATGGTTGGTTCATGGTTGGTTCATGGTTGGTTCATGGTTGGTTCATGGTTGGTTCATGGTTGGTTCATGGTTGGTTCATGGTTGGTTCATGGTTGGTTCATGGTTGGTTCATGGTTGGTTCATGGTTGGTTCATGGTTGGTTCATGGTTGGTTCATGGTTGGTTCATGGTTGGTTCATGGTTGGTTCATGGTTGGTTCATGGTTGGTTCATGGTTGGTTCATGGTTGGTTCATGGTTGGTTCATGGTTGGTTCATGGTTGGTTCATGGTTGGTTCATGGTTGGTTCATGGTTGGTTCATGGTTGGTTCATGGTTGGTTCATGGTTGGTTCATGGTTGGTTCATGGTTGGTTCATGGTTGGTTCATGGTTGGTTCATGGTTGGTTCATGGTTGGTTCATGGTTGGTTCATGGTTGGTTCATATTTTAGCCATATATCTTGCCTTTATACATCAGAAAATATAGGGTGGCTGACGATGTATAACTGGACTTATGGACAGTTCCGTTAACCCCATCACTAAGCATTATATTATATTCACACGCACAGGACGGGAAAACAACAAGAATTGAATCCGGTGCTGGAGTTTACGGGACCACTACTCCAAAACCACAAGGAGGAAAGTTTTCAAAATGTGCTTATATTTTAGCCACATATCTTGCCTTTATACATCAGAAAATATAGGGTGGCTGACGATGGTTGGTTCATGGTTGGTTCATGGTTGGTTCATGGTTGGTTCATGGTTGGTTCATGGTTGGTTCATGGTTGGTTCATGGTTGGATCATGGTTGGATCATGGTTGGATCATGGTTGGATCATGGTTGGATCATGGTTGGATCATGGTTGGATCATGGTTGGATCATGGTTGGATCATGGTTGGATCATGGTTGGTTCATGGTTGGTTCATGGTTGGTTCATGGTTGGTTCATGGTTGGTTCATGGTTGGTTCATGGTTGGTTCATGGTTGGTTCATGGTTGGTTCATGGTTGGTTCATGGTTGGTTCATGGTTGGTTCATGGTTGGTTCATGGTTGGTTCATGGTTGGTTCATGGTTGGTTCATGGTTGGTTCATGGTTGGTTCATGGTTGGTTCATGGTTGGTTCATGGTTGGTTCATGGTTGGTTCATGGTTGGTTCATGATTGGTTCATGGTTGGTTCATGGTTGGTTCATGGTTGGTTCATGGTTGGTTCATGGTTGGTTCATGGTTGGTTCATGGTTGGTTCATGGTTGGTTCATGGTTGGTTCATGGTTGGTTCATGGTTGGTTCATGGTTGGTTCATGGTTGGTTCATGGTTGGTTCATGGTTGGTTCATGGTTGGTTCATGGTTGGTTCATGGTTGGTTCATGGTTGGTTCATGGTTGGTTCATGGTTGGTTCATGGTTGGTTCATGGTTGGTTCATGGTTGGTTCATGGTTGGTTCATGGTTGGTTCATGGTTGGTTCATGGTTGGTTCATGGTTGGTTCATGGTTGGTTCATATTTTAGCCATATATCTTGCCTTTATACATCAGAAAATATAGGGTGGCTGACGATGTATAACTGGACTTATGGACAGTTCCGTTAACCCCATCACTAAGCATTATATTATATTCACACGCACAGGACGGGAAAACAACAAGAATTGAATCCGGTGCTGGAGTTTACGGGACCACTACTCCAAAACCACAAGGAGGAAAGTTTTCAAAATGTGCTTATATTTTAGCCACATATCTTGCCTTTATACATCAGAAAATATAGGGTGGCTGACGATGGTTGGATCATGGTTGGATCATGGTTGGTTCATGGTTGGATCATGGTTGGATCATGGTTGGATCATGGTTGGATCATGGTTGGATCATGGTTGGATCATGGTTGGTTCATGGTTGGTTCATGGTTGGTTCATGGTTGGTTCATGGTTGGTTCATGGTTGGTTCATGGTTGGTTCATGGTTGGTTCATGGTTGGTTCATGGTTGGTTCATGGTTGGTTCATGGTTGGTTCATGGTTGGTTCATGGTTGGTTCATGGTTGGTTCATGGTTGGTTCATGGTTGGTTCATGGTTGGTTCATGGTTGGTTCATGGTTGGTTCATGGTTGGTTCATGGTTGGTTCATGGTTGGTTCATGGTTGGTTCATGGTTGGTTCATGGTTGGTTCATGGTTGGTTCATGGTTGGTTCATGGTTGGTTCATGGTTGGTTCATGGTTGGTTCATGGTTGGTTCATGGTTGGTTCATGGTTGGTTCATGGTTGGTTCATGGTTGGTTCATGGTTGGTTCATGGTTGGTTCATGGTTGGTTCATGGTTGGTTCATGGTTGGTTCATGGTTGGTTCATGGTTGGTTCATGGTTGGTTCATGGTTGGTTCATGGTTGGTTCATGGTTGGTTCATGGTTGGTTCATGGTTGGTTCATGGTTGGTTCATGGTTGGTTCATGGTTGGTTCATGGTTGGTTCATGGTTGGTTCATGGTTGGTTCATGGTTGGTTCATGGTTGGTTCATGGTTGGTTCATGGTTGGTTCATGGTTGGTTCATGGTTGGTTCATGGTTGGTTCATGGTTGGTTCATGGTTGGTTCATGGTTGGTTCATGGTTGGTTCATATTTTAGCCATATATCTTGCCTTTATACATCAGAAAATATAGGGTGGCTGACGATGTATAACTGGACTTATGGACAGTTCCGTTAACCCCATCACTAAGCATTATATTATATTCACACGCACAGGACGGGAAAACAACAAGAATTGAATCCGGTGCTGGAGTTTACGGGACCACTACTCCAAAACCACAAGGAGGAAAGTTTTCAAAATGTGCTTATATTTTAGCCACATATCTTGCCTTTATACATCAGAAAATATAGGGTGGCTGACGATGGTTGGTTCATGGTTGGTTCATGGTTGGTTCATGGTTGGTTCATGGTTGGTTCATGGTTGGTTCATGGTTGGATCATGGTTGGATCATGGTTGGATCATGGTTGGTTCATGGTTGGATCATGGTTGGATCATGGTTGGTTCATGGTTGGTTCATGGTTGGTTCATGGTTGGTTCATGGTTGGTTCATGGTTGGTTCATGGTTGGTTCATGGTTGGTTCATGGTTGGTTCATGGTTGGTTCATGGTTGGTTCATGGTTGGTTCATGGTTGGTTCATGGTTGGTTCATGGTTGGTTCATGGTTGGTTCATGGTTGGTTCATGGTTGGTTCATGGTTGGTTCATGGTTGGTTCATGGTTGGTTCATGGTTGGTTCATGGTTGGTTCATGGTTGGTTCATGGTTGGTTCATGGTTGGTTCATGGTTGGTTCATGGTTGGTTCATGGTTGGTTCATGGTTGGTTCATGGTTGGTTCATGGTTGGTTCATGGTTGGTTCATGGTTGGTTCATGGTTGGTTCATGGTTGGTTCATGGTTGGTTCATGGTTGGTTCATGGTTGGTTCATGGTTGGTTCATGGTTGGTTCATGGTTGGTTCATGGTTGGTTCATGGTTGGTTCATGGTTGGTTCATGGTTGGTTCATGGTTGGTTCATGGTTGGTTCATGGTTGGTTCATGGTTGGTTCATGGTTGGTTCATGGTTGGTTCATGGTTGGTTCATGGTTGGTTCATGGTTGGTTCATGGTTGGTTCATGGTTGGTTCATGGTTGGTTCATGGTTGGTTCATATTTTAGCCATATATCTTGCCTTTATACATCAGAAAATATAGGGTGGCTGACGATGTATAACTGGACTTATGGACAGTTCCGTTAACCCCATCACTAAGCATTATATTATATTCACACGCACAGGACGGGAAACAACAAGAATTGAATCCGGTGCTGGAGTTTACGGGACCACTACTCCAAAACCACAAGGAGGAAAGTTTTCAAAATGTGCTTATATTTTAGCCACATATCTTGCCTTTATACATCAGAAAATATAGGGTGGCTGACGATGGTTGGTTCATGGTTGGTTCATGGTTGGTTCATGGTTGGATCATGGTTGGTTCATGGTTGGATCATGGTTGGTTCATGGTTGGATCATGGTTGGATCATGGTTGGATCATGGTTGGATCATGGTTGGATCATGGTTGGATCATGGTTGGATCATGGTTGGTTCATGGTTGGTTCATGGTTGGTTCATGGTTGGTTCATGGTTGGTTCATGGTTGGTTCATGGTTGGTTCATGGTTGGTTCATGGTTGGTTCATGGTTGGTTCATGGTTGGTTCATGGTTGGTTCATGGTTGGTTCATGGTTGGTTCATGGTTGGTTCATGGTTGGTTCATGGTTGGTTCATGGTTGGTTCATGGTTGGTTCATGGTTGGTTCATGGTTGGTTCATGGTTGGTTCATGGTTGGTTCATGGTTGGTTCATGGTTGGTTCATGGTTGGTTCATGGTTGGTTCATGGTTGGTTCATGGTTGGTTCATGGTTGGTTCATGGTTGGTTCATGGTTGGTTCATGGTTGGTTCATGGTTGGTTCATGGTTGGTTCATGGTTGGTTCATGGTTGGTTCATGGTTGGTTCATGGTTGGTTCATGGTTGGTTCATGGTTGGTTCATGGTTGGTTCATGGTTGGTTCATGGTTGGTTCATGGTTGGTTCATGGTTGGTTCATGGTTGGTTCATGGTTGGTTCATGGTTGGTTCATGGTTGGTTCATGGTTGGTTCATGGTTGGTTCATGGTTGGTTCATGGTTGGTTCATGGTTGGTTCATGGTTGGTTCATGGTTGGTTCATGGTTGGTTCATGGTTGGTTCATGGTTGGTTCATGGTTGGTTCATGGTTGGTTCATGGTTGGTTCATGGTTGGTTCATGGTTGGTTCATGGTTGGTTCATGGTTGGTTCATGGTTGGTTCATGGTTGGTTCATGGTTGGTTCATGGTTGGTTCATGGTTGGTTCATGGTTGGTTCATGGTTGGTTCATGGTTGGTTCATGGTTGGTTCATGGTTGGTTCATGGTTGGTTCATGGTTGGTTCATGGTTGGTTCATGGTTGGTTCATGGTTGGTTCATGGTTGGTTCATGGTTGGTTCATGGTTGGTTCATGGTTGGTTCATGGTTGGTTCATGGTTGGTTCATGGTTGGTTCATGGTTGGTTCATGGTTGGTTCATGGTTGGTTCATGGTTGGTTCATGGTTGGTTCATGGTTGGTTCATGGTTGGTTCATGGTTGGTTCATGGTTGGTTCATGGTTGGTTCATGGTTGGTTCATGGTTGGTTCATGGTTGGTTCATGGTTGGTTCATGGTTGGTTCATGGTTGGTTCATGGTTGGTTCATGGTTGGTTCATGGTTGGTTCATGGTTGGTTCATGGTTGGTTCATGGTTGGTTCATGGTTGGTTCATGGTTGGTTCATGGTTGGTTCATGGTTGGTTCATGGTTGGTTCATGGTTGGTTCATGGTTGGTTCATGGTTGGTTCATGGTTGGTTCATGGTTGGTTCATGGTTGGTTCATGGTTGGTTCATGGTTGGTTCATGGTTGGTTCATGGTTGGTTCATGGTTGGTTCATGGTTGGTTCATGGTTGGTTCATGGTTGGTTCATGGTTGGTTCATGGTTGGTTCATGGTTGGTTCATGGTTGGTTCATGGTTGGTTCATGGTTGGTTCATGGTTGGTTCATGGTTGGTTCATGGTTGGTTCATGGTTGGTTCATGGTTGGTTCATGGTTGGTTCATGGTTGGTTCATGGTTGGTTCATGGTTGGTTCATGGTTGGTTCATGGTTGGTTCATGGTTGGTTCATGGTTGGTTCATGGTTGGTTCATGGTTGGTTCATGGTTGGTTCATGGTTGGATCATGCTTGGATCATGGTTGGATCATGGTTGGATCATGCTTGGATCATGGTTGGTTCATGGTTGGTTCATGGTTGGATCATGGTTGGATCATGCTTGGATCATGGTTGGATCATGGTTGGATCATGGTTGGATCATGGTTGGTTCATGGTTGGTTCATGGTTGGTTCATGGTTGGTTCATGGTTGGATCATGGTTGGTTCATGGTTGGTTCATGGTTGGTTCATGGTTGGTTCATGGTTGGTTCATGGTTGGTTCATGGTTGGTTCATGGTTGGTTCATGGTTGGTTCATGGTTGGTTCATGGTTGGTTCATGGTTGGTTCATGGTTGGTTCATGGTTGGATCATGGTTGGTTCATGGTTGGTTCATGGTTGGATCATGGTTGGTTCATGGTTGGTTCATGGTTGGTTCATGGTTGGTTCATGGTTGGTTCATGGTTGGTTCATGGTTGGTTCATGGTTGGTTCATGGTTGGTTCATGGTTGGTTCATGGTTGGTTCATGGTTGGTTCATGGTTGGTTCATGGTTGGTTCATGGTTGGTTCATGGTTGGTTCATGGTTGGTTCATGGTTGGTTCATGGTTGGTTCATGGTTGGTTCATGGTTGGTTCATGGTTGGTTCATGGTTGGTTCATGGTTGGTTCATATTTTAGCCATATATCTTGCCTTTATACATCAGAAAATATAGGGTGGCTGACGATGTATAACTGGACTTATGGACAGTTCCGTTAACCCCATCACTAAGCATTATATTATATTCACACGCACAGGACGGGAAAACAACAAGAATTGAATCCGGTGCTGCAGTTTACGGGACCACTACTCCAAAACCACAAGGAGGAAAGTTTTCAAAATGTCCTCATATTTTAGCCACATATCTTGCCTTTATACATCAGAAAATATAGGGTGGCTGACGATGGTTGGTTCATGGTTGGTTCATGGTTGGTTCATGGTTGGTTCATGGTTGGTTCATGGTTGGTTCATGGTTGGTTCATGGTTGGTTCATGGTTGGTTCATGGTTGGTTCATGGTTGGTTCATGGTTGGTTCATGGTTGGTTCATGGTTGGTTCATGGTTGGTTCATGGTTGGTTCATGGTTGGTTCATGGTTGGTTCATGGTTGGTTCATGGTTGGTTCATGGTTGGTTCATGGTTGGTTCATGGTTGGTTCATGGTTGGTTCATGGTTGGTTCATGGTTGGTTCATGGTTGGTTCATGGTTGGTTCATGGTTGGTTCATGGTTGGTTCATGGTTGGTTCATGGTTGGTTCATGGTTGGTTCATGGTTGGTTCATGGTTGGTTCATGGTTGGATCATGGTTGGATCATGGTTGGATCATGGTTGGATCATGGTTGGATCATGGTTGGATCATGGTTGGATCATGGTTGGATCATGGTTGGATCATGGTTGGATCATGGTTGGATCATGGTTGGATCATGGTTGGATCATGGTTGGATCATGGTTGGATCATGGTTGGTTCATGGTTGGTTCATGGTTGGATCATGGTTGGTTCATGGTTGGTTCATGGTTGGTTCATGGTTGGTTCATGGTTGGTTCATGGTTGGTTCATGGTTGGTTCATGGTTGGTTCATGGTTGGTTCATGGTTGGTTCATGGTTGGTTCATGGTTGGTTCATGGTTGGTTCATGGTTGGTTCATGGTTGGTTCATGGTTGGTTCATGGTTGGTTCATGGTTGGTTCATGGTTGGTTCATGGTTGGTTCATGGTTGGTTCATGGTTGGTTCATGGTTGGTTCATGGTTGGTTCATGGTTGGTTCATGGTTGGTTCATGGTTGGTTCATGGTTGGTTCATGGTTGGTTCATGGTTGGTTCATGGTTGGTTCATGGTTGGTTCATGGTTGGTTCATGGTTGGTTCATGGTTGGTTCATGGTTGGTTCATGGTTGGTTCATGGTTGGTTCATGGTTGGTTCATGGTTGGTTCATGGTTGGTTCATGGTTGGTTCATGGTTGGATCATGGTTGGATCATGGTTGGATCATGGTTGGATCATGGTTGGATCATGGTTGGATCATGGTTGGATCATGGTTGGATCATGGTTGGTTCATGGTTGGTTCATGGTTGGTTCATGGTTGGTTCATGGTTGGTTCATGGTTGGTTCATGGTTGGTTCATGGTTGGTTCATGGTTGGTTCATGGTTGGTTCATGGTTGGTTCATGGTTGGTTCATGGTTGGTTCATGGTTGGTTCATGGTTGGTTCATGGTTGGTTCATGGTTGGTTCATGGTTGGATCATGGTTGGATCATGGTTGGTTCATGGTTGGTTCATGGTTGGTTCATGGTTGGATCATGGTTGGTTCATGGTTGGATCATGGTTGGATCATGGTTGGTTCATGGTTGGATCATGGTTGGATCATGGTTGGATCATGGTTGGATCATGGTTGGTTCATGGTTGGTTCATGGTTGGTTCATGGTTGGTTCATGGTTGGTTCATGGTTGGTTCATGGTTGGTTCATGGTTGGTTCATGGTTGGTTCATGGTTGGTTCATGGTTGGTTCATGGTTGGTTCATGGTTGGTTCATGGTTGGTTCATGGTTGGTTCATGGTTGGTTCATGGTTGGTTCATGGTTGGTTCATGGTTGGTTCATGGTTGGTTCATGGTTGGTTCATGGTTGGTTCATGGTTGGTTCATGGTTGGTTCATGGTTGGTTCATGGTTGGTTCATGGTTGGTTCATGGTTGGTTCATGGTTGGTTCATGGTTGGTTCATGGTTGGTTCATGGTTGGTTCATGGTTGGTTCATGGTTGGTTCATGGTTGGTTCATGGTTGGTTCATGGTTGGTTCATGGTTGGTTCATGGTTGGTTCATGGTTGGTTCATGGTTGGTTCATGGTTGGTTCATGGTTGGTTCATGGTTGGTTCATGGTTGGTTCATGGTTGGTTCATGGTTGGTTCATGGTTGGTTCATGGTTGGTTCATGGTTGGTTCATGGTTGGTTCATGGTTGGTTCATGGTTGGTTCATGGTTGGTTCATGGTTGGATCATGGTTGGATCATGGTTGGATCATGGTTGGATCATGGTTGGATCATGGTTGGATCATGGTTGGATCATGGTTGGATCATGGTTGGATCATGGTTGGATCATGGTTGGTTCATGGTTGGTTCATGGTTGGTTCATGGTTGGTTCATGGTTGGTTCATGGTTGGTTCATGGTTGGTTCATGGTTGGTTCATGGTTGGTTCATGGTTGGTTCATGGTTGGTTCATGGTTGGTTCATGGTTGGTTCATGGTTGGTTCATGGTTGGTTCATGGTTGGTTCATGGTTGGTTCATGGTTGGTTCATGGTTGGTTCATGGTTGGTTCATGGTTGGTTCATGGTTGGATCATGGTTGGTTCATGGTTGGTTCATGGTTGGTTCATGGTTGGATCATGGTTGGATCATGGTTGGATCATGGTTGGATCATGGTTGGATCATGGTTGGATCATGGTTGGATCATGGTTGGATCATGGTTGGATCATGGTTGGATCATGGTTGGTTCATGGTTGGATCATGGTTGGTTCATGGTTGGTTCATGGTTGGTTCATGGTTGGTTCATGGTTGGTTCATGGTTGGTTCATGGTTGGTTCATGGTTGGTTCATGGTTGGTTCATGGTTGGTTCATGGTTGGTTCATGGTTGGTTCATGGTTGGTTCATGGTTGGATCATGGTTGGATCATGGTTGGTTCATGGTTGGTTCATGGTTGGTTCATGGTTGGTTCATGGTTGGTTCATGGTTGGTTCATGGTTGGTTCATGGTTGGTTCATGGTTGGTTCATGGTTGGTTCATGGTTGGTTCATGGTTGGTTCATGGTTGGTTCATGGTTGGTTCATGGTTGGTTCATGGTTGGTTCATGGTTGGTTCATGGTTGGTTCATGGTTGGTTCATGGTTGGTTCATGGTTGGTTCATGGTTGGTTCATGGTTGGTTCATGGTTGGTTCATGGTTGGTTCATGGTTGGTTCATGGTTGGTTCATGGTTGGTTCATGGTTGGTTCATGGTTGGTTCATGGTTGGTTCATGGTTGGTTCATATTTTAGCCATATATCTTGCCTTTATACATCAGAAAATATAGGGTGGCTGACGATGTATAACTGGACTTATGGACAGTTCCGTTAACCCCATCACTAAGCATTATATTATATTCACACGCACAGGACGGGAAAACAACAAGAATTGAATCCGGTGCTGGAGTTTACGGGACCACTACTCCAAAACCACAAGGAGGAAAGTTTTCAAAATGTGCTTATATTTTAGCCACATATCTTGCCTTTATACATCAGAAAATATAGGGTGGCTGACGATGGTTGGTTCATGGTTGGTTCATGGTTGGTTCATGGTTGGTTCATGGTTGGTTCATGGTTGGTTCATGGTTGGTTCATGGTTGGATCATGGTTGGATCATGGTTGGATCATGGTTGGATCATGGTTGGATCATGGTTGGATCATGGTTGGATCATGGTTGGATCATGGTTGGATCATGGTTGGTTCATGGTTGGTTCATGGTTGGTTCATGGTTGGTTCATGGTTGGTTCATGGTTGGTTCATGGTTGGTTCATGGTTGGATCATGGTTGGTTCATGGTTGGTTCATGGTTGGTTCATGGTTGGATCATGGTTGGATCATGGTTGGATCATGGTTGGATCATGGTTGGATCATGGTTGGATCATGGTTGGATCATGGTTGGATCATGGTTGGATCATGGTTGGATCATGGTTGGATCATGGTTGGATCATGGTTGGATCATGGTTGGATCATGGTTGGTTCATGGTTGGATCATGGTTGGTTCATGGTTGGTTCATGGTTGGTTCATGGTTGGTTCATGGTTGGTTCATGGTTGGTTCATGGTTGGTTCATGGTTGGTTCATGGTTGGTTCATGGTTGGTTCATGGTTGGTTCATGGTTGGTTCATGGTTGGTTCATGGTTGGTTCATGGTTGGATCATGGTTGGATCATGGTTGGTTCATGGTTGGTTCATGGTTGGTTCATGGTTGGTTCATGGTTGGTTCATGGTTGGTTCATGGTTGGTTCATGGTTGGTTCATGGTTGGTTCATGGTTGGTTCATGGTTGGTTCATGGTTGGTTCATGGTTGGTTCATGGTTGGTTCATGGTTGGTTCATGGTTGGTTCATGGTTGGTTCATGGTTGGTTCATGGTTGGTTCATGGTTGGTTCATGGTTGGTTCATGGTTGGTTCATGGTTGGTTCATGGTTGGTTCATGGTTGGTTCATGGTTGGTTCATGGTTGGTTCATGGTTGGTTCATGGTTGGTTCATGGTTGGTTCATGGTTGGTTCATGGTTGGTTCATGGTTGGTTCATGGTTGGTTCATGGTTGGTTCATGGTTGGTTCATGGTTGGTTCATGGTTGGTTCATGGTTGGTTCATGGTTGGTTCATGGTTGGTTCATGGTTGGTTCATGGTTGGTTCATGGTTGGTTCATGGTTGGTTCATGGTTGGTTCATGGTTGGTTCATGGTTGGTTCATGGTTGGTTCATGGTTGGTTCATGGTTGGTTCATGGTTGGTTCATGGTTGGTTCATGGTTGGTTCATGGTTGGTTCATGGTTGGTTCATGGTTGGTTCATATTTTAGCCATATATCTTGCCTTTATACATCAGAAAATATAGGGTGGCTGACGATGTATAACTGGACTTATGGACAGTTCCGTTAACCCCATCACTAAGCATTATATTATATTCACACGCACAGGACGGGAAAACAACAAGAATTGAATCCGGTGCTGGAGTTTACGGGACCACTACTCCAAAACCACAAGGAGGAAAGTTTTCAAAATGTGCTTATATTTTAGCCACATATCTTGCCTTTATACATCAGAAAATATAGGGTGGCTGACGATGGTTGGTTCATGGTTGGTTCATGGTTGGTTCATGGTTGGTTCATGGTTGGTTCATGGTTGGTTCATGGTTGGTTCATGGTTGGATCATGGTTGGATCATGGTTGGATCATGGTTGGATCATGGTTGGATCATGGTTGGATCATGGTTGGATCATGGTTGGATCATGGTTGGATCATGGTTGGATCATGGTTGGTTCATGGTTGGTTCATGGTTGGTTCATGGTTGGTTCATGGTTGGTTCATGGTTGGTTCATGGTTGGTTCATGGTTGGTTCATGGTTGGTTCATGGTTGGTTCATGGTTGGTTCATGGTTGGTTCATGGTTGGTTCATGGTTGGTTCATGGTTGGTTCATGGTTGGTTCATGGTTGGTTCATGGTTGGTTCATGGTTGGTTCATATTTTAGCCATATATCTTGCCTTTATACATCAGAAAATATAGGGTGGCTGACGATGTATAACTGGACTTATGGACAGTTCCGTTAACCCCATCACTAAGCATTATATTATATTCACACGCACAGGACGGGAAAACAACAAGAATTGAATCCGGTGCTGGAGTTTACGGGACCACTACTCCAAAACCACAAGGAGGAAAGTTTTCAAAATGTGCTTATATTTTAGCCACATATCTTGCCTTTATACATCAGAAAATATAGGGTGGCTGACGATGGTTGGTTCATGGTTGGTTCATGGTTGGTTCATGGTTGGTTCATGGTTGGTTCATGGTTGGTTCATGGTTGGTTCATGGTTGGATCATGGTTGGATCATGGTTGGATCATGGTTGGATCATGGTTGGATCATGGTTGGATCATGGTTGGATCATGGTTGGATCATGGTTGGATCATGGTTGGTTCATGGTTGGTTCATGGTTGGTTCATGGTTGGTTCATGGTTGGTTCATGGTTGGTTCATGGTTGGTTCATGGTTGGATCATGGTTGGTTCATGGTTGGTTCATGGTTGGTTCATGGTTGGATCATGGTTGGATCATGGTTGGATCATGGTTGGATCATGGTTGGATCATGGTTGGATCATGGTTGGATCATGGTTGGATCATGGTTGGATCATGGTTGGATCATGGTTGGATCATGGTTGGATCATGGTTGGATCATGGTTGGATCATGGTTGGTTCATGGTTGGATCATGGTTGGTTCATGGTTGGTTCATGGTTGGTTCATGGTTGGTTCATGGTTGGTTCATGGTTGGTTCATGGTTGGTTCATGGTTGGTTCATGGTTGGTTCATGGTTGGTTCATGGTTGGTTCATGGTTGGTTCATGGTTGGTTCATGGTTGGTTCATGGTTGGTTCATGGTTGGATCATGGTTGGATCATGGTTGGTTCATGGTTGGTTCATGGTTGGTTCATGGTTGGTTCATGGTTGGTTCATGGTTGGTTCATGGTTGGTTCATGGTTGGTTCATGGTTGGTTCATGGTTGGTTCATGGTTGGTTCATGGTTGGTTCATGGTTGGTTCATGGTTGGTTCATGGTTGGTTCATGGTTGGTTCATGGTTGGTTCATGGTTGGTTCATGGTTGGTTCATGGTTGGTTCATGGTTGGTTCATGGTTGGTTCATGGTTGGTTCATGGTTGGTTCATGGTTGGTTCATGGTTGGTTCATGGTTGGTTCATGGTTGGTTCATGGTTGGTTCATGGTTGGTTCATGGTTGGTTCATGGTTGGTTCATGGTTGGTTCATGGTTGGTTCATGGTTGGTTCATGGTTGGTTCATGGTTGGTTCATGGTTGGTTCATGGTTGGTTCATGGTTGGTTCATGGTTGGTTCATGGTTGGTTCATGGTTGGTTCATGGTTGGTTCATGGTTGGTTCATGGTTGGTTCATGGTTGGTTCATGGTTGGTTCATGGTTGGTTCATGGTTGGTTCATGGTTGGTTCATGGTTGGTTCATGGTTGGTTCATGGTTGGTTCATGGTTGGTTCATGGTTGGTTCATGGTTGGTTCATGGTTGGTTCATGGTTGGTTCATGGTTGGTTCATGGTTGGTTCATGGTTGGTTCATGGTTGGTTCATGGTTGGTTCATATTTTAGCCATATATCTTGCCTTTATACATCAGAAAATATAGGGTGGCTGACGATGTATAACTGGACTTATGGACAGTTCCGTTAACCCCATCACTAAGCATTATATTATATTCACACGCACAGGACGGGAAAACAACAAGAATTGAATCCGGTGCTGGAGTTTACGGGACCACTACTCCAAAACCACAAGGAGGAAAGTTTTCAAAATGTGCTTATATTTTAGCCACATATCTTGCCTTTATACATCAGAAAATATAGGGTGGCTGACGATGGTTGGTTCATGGTTGGTTCATGGTTGGTTCATGGTTGGTTCATGGTTGGTTCATGGTTGGTTCATGGTTGGTTCATGGTTGGATCATGGTTGGATCATGGTTGGATCATGGTTGGATCATGGTTGGATCATGGTTGGATCATGGTTGGATCATGGTTGGATCATGGTTGGATCATGGTTGGTTCATGGTTGGTTCATGGTTGGTTCATGGTTGGTTCATGGTTGGTTCATGGTTGGTTCATGGTTGGTTCATGGTTGGTTCATGGTTGGTTCATGGTTGGTTCATGGTTGGTTCATGGTTGGTTCATGGTTGGTTCATGGTTGGTTCATGGTTGGTTCATGGTTGGTTCATGGTTGGTTCATGGTTGGATCATGGTTGGATCATGGTTGGTTCATGGTTGGTTCATGGTTGGTTCATGGTTGGATCATGGTTGGTTCATGGTTGGATCATGGTTGGATCATGGTTGGTTCATGGTTGGATCATGGTTGGATCATGGTTGGATCATGGTTGGATCATGGTTGGTTCATGGTTGGTTCATGGTTGGTTCATGGTTGGTTCATGGTTGGTTCATGGTTGGTTCATGGTTGGTTCATGGTTGGTTCATGGTTGGTTCATGGTTGGTTCATGGTTGGTTCATGGTTGGTTCATGGTTGGTTCATGGTTGGTTCATGGTTGGTTCATGGTTGGTTCATGGTTGGTTCATGGTTGGTTCATGGTTGGTTCATGGTTGGTTCATGGTTGGTTCATGGTTGGTTCATGGTTGGTTCATGGTTGGTTCATGGTTGGTTCATGGTTGGTTCATGGTTGGTTCATGGTTGGTTCATGGTTGGTTCATGGTTGGTTCATGGTTGGTTCATGGTTGGTTCATGGTTGGTTCATGGTTGGTTCATGGTTGGTTCATGGTTGGTTCATGGTTGGTTCATGGTTGGTTCATGGTTGGTTCATGGTTGGTTCATGGTTGGTTCATGGTTGGTTCATGGTTGGTTCATGGTTGGTTCATGGTTGGTTCATGGTTGGTTCATGGTTGGTTCATGGTTGGTTCATGGTTGGTTCATGGTTGGTTCATGGTTGGTTCATGGTTGGTTCATGGTTGGTTCATGGTTGGATCATGGTTGGATCATGGTTGGATCATGGTTGGATCATGGTTGGATCATGGTTGGATCATGGTTGGATCATGGTTGGATCATGGTTGGATCATGGTTGGATCATGGTTGGTTCATGGTTGGTTCATGGTTGGTTCATGGTTGGTTCATGGTTGGTTCATGGTTGGTTCATGGTTGGTTCATGGTTGGTTCATGGTTGGTTCATGGTTGGTTCATGGTTGGTTCATGGTTGGTTCATGGTTGGTTCATGGTTGGTTCATGGTTGGTTCATGGTTGGTTCATGGTTGGTTCATGGTTGGTTCATGGTTGGTTCATGGTTGGTTCATGGTTGGTTCATGGTTGGATCATGGTTGGTTCATGGTTGGTTCATGGTTGGTTCATGGTTGGATCATGGTTGGATCATGGTTGGATCATGGTTGGATCATGGTTGGATCATGGTTGGATCATGGTTGGATCATGGTTGGATCATGGTTGGATCATGGTTGGATCATGGTTGGTTCATGGTTGGATCATGGTTGGTTCATGGTTGGTTCATGGTTGGTTCATGGTTGGTTCATGGTTGGTTCATGGTTGGTTCATGGTTGGTTCATGGTTGGTTCATGGTTGGTTCATGGTTGGTTCATGGTTGGTTCATGGTTGGTTCATGGTTGGTTCATGGTTGGATCATGGTTGGATCATGGTTGGTTCATGGTTGGTTCATGGTTGGTTCATGGTTGGTTCATGGTTGGTTCATGGTTGGTTCATGGTTGGTTCATGGTTGGTTCATGGTTGGTTCATGGTTGGTTCATGGTTGGTTCATGGTTGGTTCATGGTTGGTTCATGGTTGGTTCATGGTTGGTTCATGGTTGGTTCATGGTTGGTTCATGGTTGGTTCATGGTTGGTTCATGGTTGGTTCATGGTTGGTTCATGGTTGGTTCATGGTTGGTTCATGGTTGGTTCATGGTTGGTTCATGGTTGGTTCATGGTTGGTTCATGGTTGGTTCATGGTTGGTTCATGGTTGGTTCATGGTTGGTTCATATTTTAGCCATATATCTTGCCTTTATACATCAGAAAATATAGGGTGGCTGACGATGTATAACTGGACTTATGGACAGTTCCGTTAACCCCATCACTAAGCATTATATTATATTCACACGCACAGGACGGGAAAACAACAAGAATTGAATCCGGTGCTGGAGTTTACGGGACCACTACTCCAAAACCACAAGGAGGAAAGTTTTCAAAATGTGCTTATATTTTAGCCACATATCTTGCCTTTATACATCAGAAAATATAGGGTGGCTGACGATGGTTGGTTCATGGTTGGTTCATGGTTGGTTCATGGTTGGTTCATGGTTGGTTCATGGTTGGTTCATGGTTGGTTCATGGTTGGATCATGGTTGGATCATGGTTGGATCATGGTTGGATCATGGTTGGATCATGGTTGGATCATGGTTGGATCATGGTTGGATCATGGTTGGATCATGGTTGGTTCATGGTTGGTTCATGGTTGGTTCATGGTTGGTTCATGGTTGGTTCATGGTTGGTTCATGGTTGGTTCATGGTTGGATCATGGTTGGTTCATGGTTGGTTCATGGTTGGTTCATGGTTGGATCATGGTTGGATCATGGTTGGATCATGGTTGGATCATGGTTGGATCATGGTTGGATCATGGTTGGATCATGGTTGGATCATGGTTGGATCATGGTTGGATCATGGTTGGATCATGGTTGGATCATGGTTGGATCATGGTTGGATCATGGTTGGTTCATGGTTGGATCATGGTTGGTTCATGGTTGGTTCATGGTTGGTTCATGGTTGGTTCATGGTTGGTTCATGGTTGGTTCATGGTTGGTTCATGGTTGGTTCATGGTTGGTTCATGGTTGGTTCATGGTTGGTTCATGGTTGGTTCATGGTTGGTTCATGGTTGGTTCATGGTTGGATCATGGTTGGATCATGGTTGGTTCATGGTTGGTTCATGGTTGGTTCATGGTTGGTTCATGGTTGGTTCATGGTTGGTTCATGGTTGGTTCATGGTTGGTTCATGGTTGGTTCATGGTTGGTTCATGGTTGGTTCATGGTTGGTTCATGGTTGGTTCATGGTTGGTTCATGGTTGGTTCATGGTTGGTTCATGGTTGGTTCATGGTTGGTTCATGGTTGGTTCATGGTTGGTTCATGGTTGGTTCATGGTTGGTTCATGGTTGGTTCATGGTTGGTTCATGGTTGGTTCATGGTTGGTTCATGGTTGGTTCATGGTTGGTTCATGGTTGGT
The DNA here is from genome assembly GCA_037893225.1 of Hippasteria phrygiana. Classification (NCBI taxonomy): domain Eukaryota; kingdom Metazoa; phylum Echinodermata; class Asteroidea; order Valvatida; family Goniasteridae; genus Hippasteria; species Hippasteria phrygiana. The sequence continues at coordinate 22,547 of JAZGUH010001243.1, forward strand.
TCATGGTTGGTTCATGGTTGGTTCATGGTTGGTTCATGGTTGGTTCATGGTTGGTTCATGGTTGGTTCATGGTTGGTTCATGGTTGGTTCATGGTTGGTTCATGGTTGGTTCATGGTTGGTTCATGGTTGGTTCATGGTTGGTTCATGGTTGGTTCATGGTTGGTTCATGGTTGGTTCATGGTTGGTTCATGGTTGGTTCATGGTTGGTTCATGGTTGGTTCATGGTTGGTTCATGGTTGGTTCATGGTTGGTTCATGGTTGGTTCATGGTTGGTTCATGGTTGGTTCATGGTTGGTTCATGGTTGGTTCATGGTTGGTTCATGGTTGGTTCATGGTTGGTTCATGGTTGGTTCATGGTTGGTTCATGGTTGGTTCATGGTTGGTTCATATTTTAGCCATATATCTTGCCTTTATACATCAGAAAATATAGGGTGGCTGACGATGTATAACTGGACTTATGGACAGTTCCGTTAACCCCATCACTAAGCATTATATTATATTCACACGCACAGGACGGGAAAACAACAAGAATTGAATCCGGTGCTGGAGTTTACGGGACCACTACTCCAAAACCACAAGGAGGAAAGTTTTCAAAATGTGCTTATATTTTAGCCACATATCTTGCCTTTATACATCAGAAAATATAGGGTGGCTGACGATGGTTGGTTCATGGTTGGTTCATGGTTGGTTCATGGTTGGTTCATGGTTGGTTCATGGTTGGTTCATGGTTGGTTCATGGTTGGATCATGGTTGGATCATGGTTGGATCATGGTTGGATCATGGTTGGATCATGGTTGGATCATGGTTGGATCATGGTTGGATCATGGTTGGATCATGGTTGGATCATGGTTGGTTCATGGTTGGTTCATGGTTGGTTCATGGTTGGTTCATGGTTGGTTCATGGTTGGTTCATGGTTGGTTCATGGTTGGTTCATGGTTGGTTCATGGTTGGTTCATGGTTGGTTCATGGTTGGTTCATGGTTGGTTCATGGTTGGTTCATGGTTGGTTCATGGTTGGTTCATGGTTGGTTCATGGTTGGTTCATGGTTGGTTCATGGTTGGTTCATGGTTGGTTCATGGTTGGTTCATGGTTGGTTCATGGTTGGTTCATGGTTGGTTCATGGTTGGTTCATGGTTGGTTCATGGTTGGTTCATGGTTGGTTCATGGTTGGTTCATGGTTGGTTCATGGTTGGTTCATGGTTGGTTCATGGTTGGTTCATGGTTGGTTCATATTTTAGCCATATATCTTGCCTTTATACATCAGAAAATATAGGGTGGCTGACGATGTATAACTGGACTTATGGACAGTTCCGTTAACCCCATCACTAAGCATTATATTATATTCACACGCACAGGACGGGAAAACAACAAGAATTGAATCCGGTGCTGGAGTTTACGGGACCACTACTCCAAAACCACAAGGAGGAAAGTTTTCAAAATGTGCTTATATTTTAGCCACATATCTTGCCTTTATACATCAGAAAATATAGGGTGGCTGACGATGGTTGGATCATGGTTGGATCATGGTTGGTTCATGGTTGGATCATGGTTGGATCATGGTTGGATCATGGTTGGATCATGGTTGGATCATGGTTGGATCATGGTTGGTTCATGGTTGGTTCATGGTTGGTTCATGGTTGGTTCATGGTTGGTTCATGGTTGGTTCATGGTTGGTTCATGGTTGGTTCATGGTTGGTTCATGGTTGGTTCATGGTTGGTTCATGGTTGGTTCATGGTTGGTTCATGGTTGGTTCATGGTTGGTTCATGGTTGGTTCATGGTTGGTTCATGGTTGGTTCATGGTTGGTTCATGGTTGGTTCATGGTTGGTTCATGGTTGGTTCATGGTTGGTTCATGGTTGGTTCATGGTTGGTTCATGGTTGGTTCATGGTTGGTTCATGGTTGGTTCATGGTTGGTTCATGGTTGGTTCATGGTTGGTTCATGGTTGGTTCATGGTTGGTTCATGGTTGGTTCATGGTTGGTTCATGGTTGGTTCATGGTTGGTTCATGGTTGGTTCATGGTTGGTTCATGGTTGGTTCATGGTTGGTTCATGGTTGGTTCATGGTTGGTTCATGGTTGGTTCATGGTTGGTTCATGGTTGGTTCATGGTTGGTTCATGGTTGGTTCATGGTTGGTTCATGGTTGGTTCATGGTTGGTTCATGGTTGGTTCATGGTTGGTTCATGGTTGGTTCATGGTTGGTTCATGGTTGGTTCATGGTTGGTTCATGGTTGGTTCATGGTTGGTTCATGGTTGGTTCATGGTTGGTTCATGGTTGGTTCATGGTTGGTTCATGGTTGGTTCATGGTTGGTTCATGGTTGGTTCATGGTTGGTTCATGGTTGGTTCATGGTTGGTTCATGGTTGGTTCATATTTTAGCCATATATCTTGCCTTTATACATCAGAAAATATAGGGTGGCTGACGATGTATAACTGGACTTATGGACAGTTCCGTTAACCCCATCACTAAGCATTATATTATATTCACACGCACAGGACGGGAAAACAACAAGAATTGAATCCGGTGCTGGAGTTTACGGGACCACTACTCCAAAACCACAAGGAGGAAAGTTTTCAAAATGTGCTTATATTTTAGCCACATATCTTGCCTTTATACATCAGAAAATATAGGGTGGCTGACGATGGTTGGTTCATGGTTGGTTCATGGTTGGTTCATGGTTGGTTCATGGTTGGTTCATGGTTGGTTCATGGTTGGATCATGGTTGGATCATGGTTGGATCATGGTTGGTTCATGGTTGGATCATGGTTGGATCATGGTTGGTTCATGGTTGGTTCATGGTTGGTTCATGGTTGGTTCATGGTTGGTTCATGGTTGGTTCATGGTTGGTTCATGGTTGGTTCATGGTTGGTTCATGGTTGGTTCATGGTTGGTTCATGGTTGGTTCATGGTTGGTTCATGGTTGGTTCATGGTTGGTTCATGGTTGGTTCATGGTTGGTTCATGGTTGGTTCATGGTTGGTTCATGGTTGGTTCATGGTTGGTTCATGGTTGGTTCATGGTTGGTTCATGGTTGGTTCATGGTTGGTTCATGGTTGGTTCATGGTTGGTTCATGGTTGGTTCATGGTTGGTTCATGGTTGGTTCATGGTTGGTTCATGGTTGGTTCATGGTTGGTTCATGGTTGGTTCATGGTTGGTTCATGGTTGGTTCATGGTTGGTTCATGGTTGGTTCATGGTTGGTTCATGGTTGGTTCATGGTTGGTTCATGGTTGGTTCATGGTTGGTTCATGGTTGGTTCATGGTTGGTTCATGGTTGGTTCATGGTTGGTTCATGGTTGGTTCATGGTTGGTTCATGGTTGGTTCATGGTTGGTTCATGGTTGGTTCATGGTTGGTTCATGGTTGGTTCATGGTTGGTTCATGGTTGGTTCATGGTTGGTTCATGGTTGGTTCATGGTTGGTTCATGGTTGGTTCATGGTTGGTTCATGGTTGGTTCATGGTTGGTTCATGGTTGGTTCATGGTTGGTTCATGGTTGGTTCATGGTTGGTTCATGGTTGGTTCATGGTTGGTTCATGGTTGGTTCATGGTTGGTTCATGGTTGGTTCATGGTTGGTTCATGGTTGGTTCATGGTTGGTTCATGGTTGGTTCATGGTTGGTTCATGGTTGGTTCATGGTTGGTTCATGGTTGGTTCATGGTTGGTTCATGGTTGGTTCATGGTTGGTTCATGGTTGGTTCATGGTTGGTTCATGGTTGGTTCATGGTTGGTTCATGGTTGGTTCATGGTTGGTTCATGGTTGGTTCATGGTTGGTTCATGGTTGGTTCATGGTTGGTTCATGGTTGGTTCATGGTTGGTTCATGGTTGGTTCATGGTTGGTTCATGGTTGGTTCATGGTTGGTTCATGGTTGGTTCATGGTTGGTTCACGGTTGGTTCACGGTTGGTTCACGGTTGGTTCACGGTTGGTTCACGGTTGGTTCACGGTTGGTTCACGGTTGGTTCACGGTTGGTTCACGGTTGGTTCACGGTTGGTTCACGGTTGGTTCACGGTTGGTTCACGGTTGGTTCACGGTTGGTTCACGGTTGGTTCACGGTTGGTTCACGGTTGGTTCACGGTTGGTTCACGGTTGGTTCACGGTTGGTTCACGGTTGGTTCACGGTTGGTGCACGGTTGGTGCACGGTTGGTTCACGGTTGGTTCACGGTTGGTTCACGGTTGGTTCACGGTTGGTTCACGGTTGGTTCATGGTTGGTTCATGGTTGGTTCATGGTTGGTTCATGGTTGGTTCATGGTTGGTTCATGGTTGGATCATGGTTGGATCATGGTTGGATCATGGTTGGATCATGGTTGGATCATGGTTGGATCATGGTTGGATCATGGTTGGTTCATGGTTGGTTCATGGTTGGTTCATGGTTGGTTCATGGTTGGATCATGGTTGGTTCATGGTTGGTTCATGGTTGGATCATGGTTGGTTCATGGTTGGTTCATGGTTGGTTCATGGTTGGTTCATGGTTGGTTCATGGTTGGTTCATGGTTGGTTCATGGTTGGTTCATGGTTGGTTCATGGTTGGTTCATGGTTGGTTCATGGTTGGTTCATGGTTGGTTCATGGTTGGTTCATGGTTGGTTCATGGTTGGTTCATGGTTGGTTCATGGTTGGTTCATGGTTGGTTCATGGTTGGTTCATGGTTGGTTCATGGTTGGTTCATGGTTGGTTCATGGTTGGTTCATGGTTGGTTCATGGTTGGTTCATGGTTGGTTCATGGTTGGTTCATGGTTGGTTCATGGTTGGTTCATGGTTGGTTCATGGTTGGTTCATGGTTGGTTCATGGTTGGTTCATGGTTGGTTCATGGTTGGTTCATGGTTGGTTCATGGTTGGTTCATGGTTGGTTCATGGTTGGTTCATGGTTGGTTCATGGTTGGTTCATGGTTGGTTCATGGTTGGTTCATGGTTGGTTCATGGTTGGTTCATGGTTGGTTCATGGTTGGTTCATGGTTGGTTCATGGTTGGTTCATGGTTGGTTCATGGTTGGTTCATGGTTGGTTCATGGTTGGTTCATGGTTGGTTCATGGTTGGTTCATGGTTGGTTCATGGTTGGTTCATGGTTGGTTCATGGTTGGTTCATGGTTGGTTCATGGTTGGTTCATGGTTGGTTCATGGTTGGTTCATGGTTGGTTCATGGTTGGTTCATGGTTGGTTCATGGTTGGTTCATGGTTGGTTCATGGTTGGTTCATGGTTGGTTCATGGTTGGTTCATGGTTGGTTCATGGTTGGTTCATGGTTGGTTCATGGTTGGTTCATGGTTGGTTCATGGTTGGTTCATGGTTGGTTCATGGTTGGTTCATGGTTGGTTCATGGTTGGTTCATGGTTGGTTCATGGTTGGTTCATGGTTGGTTCATGGTTGGTTCATGGTTGGTTCATGGTTGGTTCATGGTTGGTTCATGGTTGGTTCATGGTTGGTTCATGGTTGGTTCATGGTTGGTTCATGGTTGGTTCATGGTTGGTTCATGGTTGGTTCATGGTTGGTTCATGGTTGGTTCATGGTTGGTTCATGGTTGGTTCATGGTTGGTTCATGGTTGGTTCATGGTTGGTTCATGGTTGGTTCATGGTTGGTTCATGGTTGGTTCATGGTTGGTTCATGGTTGGTTCATGGTTGGTTCATGGTTGGTTCATGGTTGGTTCATGGTTGGTTCATGGTTGGTTCATGGTTGGTTCATGGTTGGTTCATGGTTGGTTCATGGTTGGTTCATGGTTGGTTCATGGTTGGTTCATGGTTGGTTCATGGTTGGTTCATGGTTGGTTCATGGTTGGTTCATGGTTGGTTCATGGTTGGTTCATGGTTGGTTCATGGTTGGTTCATGGTTGGTTCATGGTTGGTTCATGGTTGGTTCATGGTTGGTTCATGGTTGGTTCATGGTTGGTTCATGGTTGGTTCATGGTTGGTTCATGGTTGGTTCAAGGTTGGATCATGCTTGGATCATGCTTGGATCATGCTTGGATCATGCTTGGATCATGGTTGGTTCATGGTTGGTTCATGGTTGGATCATGGTTGGATCATGGTTGGATCATGCTTGGATCATGGTTGGATCATGGTTGGATCATGGTTGGATCATGGTTGGATCATGGTTGGTTCATGGTTGGTTCATGGTTGGTTCATGGTTGGTTCATGGTTGGTTCATGGTTGGTTCATGGTTGGTTCATGGTTGGTTCATGGTTGGTTCATGGTTGGTTCATGGTTGGTTCATGGTTGGTTCATGGTTGGTTCATGGTTGGATCATGGTTGGATCATGGTTGGATCATGGTTGGTTCATGGTTGGATCATGGTTGGATCATGGTTGGTTCATGGTTGGTTCATGGTTGGATCATGGTTGGATCATGGTTGGATCATGGTTGGATCATGGTTGGATCATGGTTGGATCATGGTTGGATCATGGTTGGTTCATGGTTGGTTCATGGTTGGTTCATGGTTGGTTCATGGTTGGTTCATGGTTGGTTCATGGTTGGTTCATGGTTGGTTCATGGTTGGTTCATGGTTGGTTCATGGTTGGTTCATGGTTGGTTCATGGTTGGTTCATGGTTGGTTCATGGTTGGTTCATGGTTGGTTCATGGTTGGTTCATGGTTGGTTCATGGTTGGTTCATGGTTGGTTCATGGTTGGTTCATGGTTGGTTCATGGTTGGTTCATGGTTGGTTCATGGTTGGTTCATGGTTGGTTCATGGTTGGTTCATGGTTGGTTCATGGTTGGTTCATGGTTGGTTCATGGTTGGTTCATGGTTGGTTCATGGTTGGTTCATGGTTGGTTCATGGTTGGTTCATGGTTGGTTCATGGTTGGTTCATGGTTGGTTCATGGTTGGTTCATGGTTGGTTCATGGTTGGTTCATGGTTGGTTCATGGTTGGTTCATGGTTGGTTCATGGTTGGTTCATGGTTGGTTCATGGTTGGTTCATGGTTGGTTCATGGTTGGTTCATGGTTGGTTCATGGTTGGTTCATGGTTGGTTCATGGTTGGTTCATGGTTGGTTCATGGTTGGTTCATGGTTGGTTCATGGTTGGTTCATGGTTGGTTCATGGTTGGTTCATGGTTGGTTCATGGTTGGTTCATGGTTGGTTCATGGTTGGTTCATGGTTGGTTCATGGTTGGTTCATGGTTGGTTCATGGTTGGTTCATGGTTGGTTCATGGTTGGTTCATGGTTGGTTCATGGTTGGTTCATGGTTGGTTCATGGTTGGTTCATGGTTGGTTCATGGTTGGTTCATGGTTGGTTCATGGTTGGTTCATGGTTGGTTCATGGTTGGTTCATGGTTGGTTCATGGTTGGTTCATGGTTGGTTCATGGTTGGTTCATGGTTGGTTCATGGTTGGTTCATGGTTGGTTCATGGTTGGTTCATGGTTGGTTCATGGTTGGTTCATGGTTGGTTCATGGTTGGATCATGGTTGGTTCATGGTTGGTTCATGGTTGGTTCATGGTTGGTTCATGGTTGGTTCATGGTTGGTTCATGGTTGGTTCATGTTTGGATCATGGTTGGTTCATGGTTGGTTCATGGTTGGTTCATGGTTGGTTCATGGTTGGTTCATGGTTGGTTCATGGTTGGTTCATGGTTGGTTCATGGTTGGTTCATGGTTGGTTCATGGTTGGTTCATGGTTGGTTCATGGTTGGTTCATGGTTGGTTCATGGTTGGTTCATGGTTGGTTCATGGTTGGTTCATGGTTGGTTCATGGTTGGTTCATGGTTGGATCATGGTTGGATCATGGTTGGATCATGGTTGGATCATGGTTGGATCATGGTTGGATCATGGTTGGATCATGGTTGGATCATGGTTGGATCATGGTTGGATCATGGTTGGTTCATGGTTGGATCATGGTTGGATCATGGTTGGTTCATGGTTGGTTCATGGTTGGTTCATGGTTGGTTCATGGTTGGTTCATGGTTGGTTCATGGTTGGTTCATGGTTGGTTCATGGTTGGTTCATGGTTGGTTCATGGTTGGTTCATGGTTGGTTCATGGTTGGTTCATGGTTGGTTCATGGTTGGTTCATGGTTGGTTCATGGTTGGTTCATGGTTGGTTCATGGTTGGTTCATGGTTGGTTCATGGTTGGTTCATGGTTGGTTCATGGTTGGTTCATGGTTGGTTCATGGTTGGTTCATGGTTGGTTCATGGTTGGTTCATGGTTGGTTCATGGTTGGTTCATGGTTGGTTCATGGTTGGTTCATGGTTGGTTCATGGTTGGTTCATGGTTGGTTCATGGTTGGTTCATGGTTGGTTCATGGTTGGTTCATGGTTGGTTCATGGTTGGTTCATGGTTGGTTCATGGTTGGTTCATGGTTGGTTCATGGTTGGTTCATGGTTGGTTCATGGTTGGTTCATGGTTGGTTCATGGTTGGTTCATGGTTGGTTCATGGTTGGTTCATGGTTGGTTCATGGTTGGTTCATGGTTGGTTCATGGTTGGTTCATGGTTGGTTCATGGTTGGTTCATGGTTGGTTCATGGTTGGTTCATGGTTGGTTCATGGTTGGTTCATGGTTGGTTCATGGTTGGTTCATGGTTGGTTCATGGTTGGTTCATGGTTGGTTCATGGTTGGATCATGGTTGGATCATGGTTGGATCATGGTTGGATCATGGTTGGATCATGGTTGGATCATGGTTGGATCATGGTTGGATCATGGTTGGATCATGGTTGGATCATGGTTGGATCATGGTTGGTTCATGGTTGGTTCATGGTTGGTTCATGGTTGGTTCATGGTTGGTTCATGGTTGGTTCATGGTTGGTTCATGGTTGGTTCATGGTTGGTTCATGGTTGGTTCATGGTTGGTTCATGGTTGGTTCATGGTTGGTTCATGGTTGGTTCATGGTTGGTTCATGGTTGGTTCATGGTTGGTTCATGGTTGGTTCATGGTTGGTTCATGGTTGGTTCATGGTTGGTTCATGGTTGGTTCATGGTTGGTTCATGGTTGGTTCATGGTTGGTTCATGGTTGGTTCATGGTTGGTTCATGGTTGGTTCATGGTTGGTTCATGGTTGGTTCATGGTTGGTTCATGGTTGGTTCATGGTTGGTTCATGGTTGGTTCATGGTTGGTTCATGGTTGGTTCATGGTTGGTTCATGGTTGGTTCATGGTTGGTTCATGGTTGGTTCATGGTTGGTTCATGGTTGGTTCATGGTTGGATCATGGTTGGTTCATGGTTGGTTCATGGTTGGATCATGGTTGGATCATGGTTGGATCATGGTTGGATCATGGTTGGATCATGGTTGGATCATGGTTGGATCATGGTTGGTTCATGGTTGGTTCATGGTTGGTTCATGGTTGGTTCATGGTTGGTTCATGGTTGGTTCATGGTTGGTTCATGGTTGGTTCATGGTTGGTTCATGGTTGGTTCATGGTTGGTTCATGGTTGGTTCATGGTTGGTTCATGGTTGGTTCATGGTTGGTTCATGGTTGGTTCATGGTTGGATCATGGTTGGATCATGGTTGGTTCATGGTTGGTTCATGGTTGGATCATGGTTGGTTCATGGTTGGATCATGGTTGGATCATGGTTGGTTCATGGTTGGATCATGGTTGGATCATGGTTGGATCATGGTTGGATCATGGTTGGTTCATGGTTGGTTCATGGTTGGTTCATGGTTGGTTCATGGTTGGTTCATGGTTGGTTCATGGTTGGTTCATGGTTGGTTCATGGTTGGTTCATGGTTGGTTCATGGTTGGTTCATGGTTGGTTCATGGTTGGTTCATGGTTGGTTCATGGTTGGTTCATGGTTGGTTCATGGTTGGTTCATGGTTGGTTCATGGTTGGTTCATGGTTGGTTCATGGTTGGTTCATGGTTGGTTCATGGTTGGTTCATGGTTGGTTCATGGTTGGTTCATGGTTGGTTCATGGTTGGTTCATGGTTGGTTCATGGTTGGTTCATGGTTGGTTCATGGTTGGTTCATGGTTGGTTCATGGTTGGTTCATGGTTGGTTCATGGTTGGTTCATGGTTGGTTCATGGTTGGTTCATGGTTGGTTCATGGTTGGTTCATGGTTGGTTCATGGTTGGTTCATGGTTGGTTCATGGTTGGTTCATGGTTGGTTCATGGTTGGTTCATGGTTGGTTCATGGTTGGTTCATGGTTGGTTCATGGTTGGTTCATGGTTGGATCATGGTTGGATCATGGTTGGATCATGGTTGGATCATGGTTGGATCATGGTTGGATCATGGTTGGATCATGGTTGGATCATGGTTGGATCAAGGTTGGATCATGGTTGGATCATGGTTGGTTCATGGTTGGTTCATGGTTGGTTCATGGTTGGTTCATGGTTGGTTCATGGTTGGTTCATGGTTGGTTCATGGTTGGTTCATGGTTGGTTCATGGTTGGTTCATGGTTGGTTCATGGTTGGTTCATGGTTGGTTCATGGTTGGTTCATGGTTGGTTCATGGTTGGTTCATGGTTGGTTCATGGTTGGTTCATGGTTGGTTCATGGTTGGATCATGGTTGGTTCATGGTTGGTTCATGGTTGGTTCATGGTTGGATCATGGTTGGATCATGGTTGGATCATGGTTGGATCATGGTTGGATCATGGTTGGATCATGGTTGGATCATGGTTGGATCATGGTTGGATCATGGTTGGATCATGGTTGGTTCATGGTTGGTTCATGGTTGGTTCATGGTTGGTTCATGGTTGGTTCATGGTTGGTTCATGGTTGGTTCATGGTTGGTTCATGGTTGGTTCATGGTTGGTTCATGGTTGGATCATGGTTGGATCATGGTTGGATCATGGTTGGATCATGGTTGGATCATGGTTGGATCATGGTTGGATCATGGTTGGATCATGGTTGGATCATGGTTGGATCATGGTTGGATCATGGTTGGTTCATGGTTGGTTCATGGTTGGTTCATGGTTGGTTCATGGTTGGTTCATGGTTGGTTCATGGTTGGTTCATGGTTGGTTCATGGTTGGTTCATGGTTGGTTCATGGTTGGTTCATGGTTGGTTCATGGTTGGTTCATGGTTGGTTCATGGTTGGTTCATGGTTGGTTCATGGTTGGTTCATGGTTGGATCATGGTTGGTTCATGGTTGGTTCATGGTTGGATCATGGTTGGTTCATGGTTGGTTCATGGTTGGTTCATGGTTGGTTCATGGTTGGATCATGGTTGGATCATGGTTGGATCATGGTTGGATCATGGTTGGATCATGGTTGGATCATGGTTGGATCATGGTTGGATCATGGTTGGATCATGGTTGGTTCATGGTTGGTTCATGGTTGGTTCATGGTTGGTTCATGGTTGGTTCATGGTTGGTTCATGGTTGGTTCATGGTTGGTTCATGGTTGGTTCATGGTTGGTTCATGGTTGGTTCATGGTTGGTTCATGGTTGGATCATGGTTGGATCATGGTTGGTTCATGGTTGGTTCATGGTTGGTTCATGGTTGGTTCATGGTTGGTTCATGGTTGGTTCATGGTTGGTTCATGGTTGGTTCATGGTTGGTTCATGGTTGGTTCATGGTTGGTTCATGGTTGGTTCATGGTTGGTTCATGGTTGGTTCATGGTTGGTTCATGGTTGGTTCATGGTTGGTTCATGGTTGGTTCATGGTTGGTTCATGGTTGGTTCATGGTTGGTTCATGGTTGGTTCATGGTTGGTTCATGGTTGGTTCATGGTTGGTTCATGGTTGGTTCATGGTTGGTTCATGGTTGGTTCATGGTTGGTTCATGGTTGGTTCATGGTTGGTTCATGGTTGGTTCATGGTTGGTTCATGGTTGGTTCATGGTTGGTTCATGGTTGGTTCATGGTTGGTTCATGGTTGGTTCATGGTTGGTTCATGGTTGGTTCATGGTTGGTTCATGGTTGGTTCATGGTTGGTTCATGGTTGGTTCATGGTTGGTTCATGGTTGGTTCATGGTTGGTTCATGGTTGGTTCATGGTTGGTTCATGGTTGGTTCATGGTTGGTTCATGGTTGGTTCATGGTTGGTTCATGGTTGGTTCATGGTTGGTTCATGGTTGGTTCATGGTTGGTTCATGGTTGGTTCATGGTTGGTTCATGGTTGGTTCATGGTTGGTTCATGGTTGGTTCATGGTTGGTTCATGGTTGGTTCATGGTTGGTTCATGGTTGGTTCATGGTTGGTTCATGGTTGGTTCATGGTTGGTTCATGGTTGGTTCATGGTTGGTTCATGGTTGGATCATGGTTGGATCATGGTTGGATCATGGTTGGATCATGGTTGGATCATGGTTGGATCATGGTTGGATCATGGTTGGATCATGGTTGGATCATGGTTGGTTCATGGTTGGTTCATGGTTGGTTCATGGTTGGTTCATGGTTGGTTCATGGTTGGTTCATGGTTGGTTCATGGTTGGTTCATGGTTGGTTCATGGTTGGTTCATGGTTGGTTCATGGTTGGTTCATGGTTGGTTCATGGTTGGTTCATGGTTGGTTCATGGTTGGTTCATGGTTGGTTCATGGTTGGATCATGGTTGGTTCATGGTTGGTTCATGGTTGGTTCATGGTTGGATCATGGTTGGATCATGGTTGGATCATGGTTGGATCATGGTTGGATCATGGTTGGATCATGGTTGGATCATGGTTGGATCATGGTTGGATCATGGTTGGATCATGGTTGGATCATGGTTGGATCATGGTTGGATCATGGTTGGTTCATGGTTGGATCATGGTTGGTTCATGGTTGGTTCATGGTTGGTTCATGGTTGGTTCATGGTTGGTTCATGGTTGGTTCATGGTTGGTTCATGGTTGGTTCATGGTTGGTTCTTGGTTGGTTCATGGTTGGTTCATGGTTGGTTCATATTTTAGCCATATATCTTGCCTTTATACATCAGAAAATATAGGGTGGCTGACGATGTATAACTGGACTTATGGACAGTTCCGTTAACCCCATCACTAAGCATTATATTATATTCACACGCACAGGACGGGAAAACAACAAGAATTGAATCCGGTGCTGGAGTTTACGGGACCACTACTCCAAAACCACAAGGAGGAAAGTTTTCAAAATGTGCTTATATTTTAGCCACATATCTTGCCTTTATACATCAGAAAATATAGGGTGGCTGACGATGGTTGGATCATGGTTGGATCATGGTTGGTTCATGGTTGGATCATGGTTGGATCATGGTTGGATCATGGTTGGATCATGGTTGGATCATGGTTGGATCATGGTTGGTTCATGGTTGGTTCATGGTTGGTTCATGGTTGGTTCATGGTTGGTTCATGGTTGGTTCATGGTTGGTTCATGGTTGGTTCATGGTTGGTTCATGGTTGGTTCATGGTTGGTTCATGGTTGGTTCATGGTTGGTTCATGGTTGGTTCATGGTTGGTTCATGGTTGGTTCATGGTTGGTTCATGGTTGGTTCATGGTTGGTTCATGGTTGGTTCATGGTTGGTTCATGGTTGGTTCATGGTTGGTTCATGGTTGGTTCATGGTTGGTTCATGGTTGGTTCATGGTTGGTTCATGGTTGGTTCATGGTTGGTTCATGGTTGGTTCATGGTTGGTTCATGGTTGGTTCATGGTTGGTTCATGGTTGGTTCATGGTTGGTTCATGGTTGGTTCATGGTTGGTTCATGGTTGGTTCATGGTTGGTTCATGGTTGGTTCATGGTTGGTTCATGGTTGGTTCATGGTTGGTTCATGGTTGGTTCATGGTTGGTTCATGGTTGGTTCATGGTTGGTTCATGGTTGGTTCATGGTTGGTTCATGGTTGGTTCATGGTTGGTTCATGGTTGGTTCATGGTTGGTTCATGGTTGGTTCATGGTTGGTTCATGGTTGGTTCATGGTTGGTTCATGGTTGGTTCATGGTTGGTTCATGGTTGGTTCATGGTTGGTTCATGGTTGGTTCATGGTTGGTTCATGGTTGGTTCATGGTTGGTTCATGGTTGGTTCATGGTTGGTTCATGGTTGGTTCATATTTTAGCCATATATCTTGCCTTTATACATCAGAAAATATAGGGTGGCTGACGATGTATAACTGGACTTATGGACAGTTCCGTTAACCCCATCACTAAGCATTATATTATATTCACACGCACAGGACGGGAAAACAACAAGAATTGAATCCGGTGCTGGAGTTTACGGGACCACTACTCCAAAACCACAAGGAGGAAAGTTTTCAAAATGTGCTTATATTTTAGCCACATATCTTGCCTTTATACATCAGAAAATATAGGGTGGCTGACGATGGTTGGTTCATGGTTGGTTCATGGTTGGTTCATGGTTGGTTCATGGTTGGTTCATGGTTGGTTCATGGTTGGATCATGGTTGGATCATGGTTGGATCATGGTTGGTTCATGGTTGGATCATGGTTGGTTCATGGTTGGTTCATGGTTGGTTCATGGTTGGTTCATGGTTGGTTCATGGTTGGTTCATGGTTGGTTCATGGTTGGTTCATGGTTGGTTCATGGTTGGTTCATGGTTGGTTCATGGTTGGTTCATGGTTGGTTCATGGTTGGTTCATGGTTGGTTCATGGTTGGTTCATGGTTGGTTCATGGTTGGTTCATGGTTGGTTCATGGTTGGTTCATGGTTGGTTCATGGTTGGTTCATGGTTGGTTCATGGTTGGTTCATGGTTGGTTCATGGTTGGTTCATGGTTGGTTCATGGTTGGTTCATGGTTGGTTCATGGTTGGTTCATGGTTGGTTCATGGTTGGTTCATGGTTGGTTCATGGTTGGTTCATGGTTGGTTCATGGTTGGTTCATGGTTGGTTCATGGTTGGTTCATGGTTGGTTCATGGTTGGTTCATGGTTGGTTCATGGTTGGTTCATGGTTGGTTCATGGTTGGTTCATGGTTGGTTCATGGTTGGTTCATGGTTGGTTCATGGTTGGTTCATGGTTGGTTCATGGTTGGTTCATGGTTGGTTCATGGTTGGTTCATGGTTGGTTCATGGTTGGTTCATGGTTGGTTCATGGTTGGTTCATGGTTGGTTCATGGTTGGTTCATGGTTGGTTCATGGTTGGTTCATGGTTGGTTCATGGTTGGTTCATGGTTGGTTCATGGTTGGTTCATGGTTGGTTCATGGTTGGTTCATGGTTGGTTCATGGTTGGTTCATGGTTGGTTCATGGTTGGTTCATGGTTGGTTCATGGTTGGTTCATGGTTGGTTCATGGTTGGTTCATGGTTGGTTCATGGTTGGTTCATGGTTGGTTCATGGTTGGTTCATGGTTGGTTCATGGTTGGTTCATGGTTGGTTCATGGTTGGTTCATGGTTGGTTCATGGTTGGTTCATGGTTGGTTCATGGTTGGTTCATGGTTGGTTCATGGTTGGTTCATGGTTGGTTCATGGTTGGTTCATGGTTGGTTCATGGTTGGTTCATGGTTGGTTCATGGTTGGTTCATGGTTGGTTCATGGTTGGTTCATGGTTGGTTCATGGTTGGTTCATGGTTGGTTCATGGTTGGTTCATGGTTGGTTCATGGTTGGTTCATGGTTGGTTCATGGTTGGTTCATGGTTGGTTCATGGTTGGTTCTTGGTTGGTTCATGGTTGGTTCATGGTTGGTTCATGGTTGGTTCATGGTTGGTTCATGGTTGGTTCATGGTTGGTTCATGGTTGGTTCATGGTTGGTTCATGGTTGGTTCATGGTTGGTTCATGGTTGGTTCATGGTTGGTTCATGGTTGGTTCATGGTTGGTTCATGGTTGGTTCATGGTTGGTTCATGGTTGGTTCATGGTTGGTTCATGGTTGGTTCATGGTTGGTTCATGGTTGGTTCATGGTTGGTTCATGGTTGGTTCATGGTTGGTTCATGGTTGGTTCATGGTTGGTTCATGGTTGGTTCATGGTTGGTTCATGGTTGGTTCATGGTTGGATCATGCTTGGATCATGCTTGGATCATGCTTGGATCATGGTTGGTTCATGGTTGGTTCATGGTTGGATCATGGTTGGATCATGGTTGGATCATGGTTGGATCATGGTTGGATCATGGTTGGATCATGGTTGGATCATGGTTGGATCATGGTTGGATCATGGTTGGATCATGGTTGGATCATGGTTGGTTCATGGTTGGTTCATGGTTGGTTCATGGTTGGTTCATGGTTGGTTCATGGTTGGTTCATGGTTGGTTCATGGTTGGTTCATGGTTGGTTCATGGTTGGTTCATGGTTGGTTCATGGTTGGTTCATGGTTGGATCATGGTTGGATCATGGTTGGATCATGGTTGGTTCATGGTTGGATCATGGTTGGATCATGGTTGGTTCATGGTTGGTTCATGGTTGGATCATGGTTGGATCATGGTTGGATCATGGTTGGATCATGGTTGGATCATGGTTGGATCATGGTTGGTTCATGGTTGGATCATGGTTGGTTCATGGTTGGTTCATGGTTGGTTCATGGTTGGTTCATGGTTGGTTCATGGTTGGTTCATGGTTGGTTCATGGTTGGTTCATGGTTGGTTCATGGTTGGTTCATGGTTGGTTCATGGTTGGTTCATGGTTGGTTCATGGTTGGTTCATGGTTGGTTCATGGTTGGTTCATGGTTGGTTCATGGTTGGTTCATGGTTGGTTCGTGGTTGGTTCGTGGTTGGTTCGTGGTTGGTTCGTGGTTGGTTCATGGTTGGTTCATGGTTGGTTCATGGTTGGTTCATGGTTGGTTCATGGTTGGTTCATGGTTGGTTCATGGTTGGTTCATGGTTGGTTCATGGTTGGTTCATGGTTGGTTCATGGTTGGTTCATGGTTGGTTCATGGTTGGTTCATGGTTGGTTCATGGTTGGTTCATGGTTGGTTCATGGTTGGTTCATGGTTGGTTCATGGTTGGTTCATGGTTGGTTCATGGTTGGTTCATGGTTGGTTCATGGTTGGTTCATGGTTGGTTCATGGTTGGTTCATGGTTGGTTCATGGTTGGTTCATGGTTGGTTCATGGTTGGTTCATGGTTGGTTCATGGTTGGTTCATGGTTGGTTCATGGTTGGTTCATGGTTGGTTCATGGTTGGTTCATGGTTGGTTCATGGTTGGTTCATGGTTGGTTCATGGTTGGTTCATGGTTGGTTCATGGTTGGTTCATGGTTGGTTCATGGTTGGTTCATGGTTGGTTCATGGTTGGTTCATGGTTGGTTCATGGTTGGTTCATGGTTGGTTCATGGTTGGTTCATGGTTGGTTCATGGTTGGTTCATGGTTGGTTCATGGTTGGTTCATGGTTGGTTCATGGTTGGTTCATGGTTGGTTCATGGTTGGTTCATGGTTGGTTCATGGTTGGTTCATGGTTGGTTCATGGTTGGTTCATGGTTGGTTCATGGTTGGTTCATGGTTGGTTCATGGTTGG
>JAZGUH010001244.1:0-54020 GCA_037893225.1 Hippasteria phrygiana
TGAAATACTGCAGTTGAAGTCATTTGTATCAATTTGCATTATGCCAGCAGGGTTGTTTTTCAGTGCATTCAGTGTTTTTTGGGGGGGGATGAAAAAATGCTGGCAAATTTTTGGTGGAAATAGTTATCCTTAACGAACTGTTCAAAAGCACTGTTATTCTCAATATACACCAAATGGTGCTTGCTTCAAAATGATTTCAGTGACAAACTGCTCTTTAATGAAGCTCCGTATCCCCTTAAATCTATGTCAATTATTATCATGCAATTTCAAGGATTCAGATCTTTTGTACCCCAATGATAAATCTCTAATGTCACATCCAACCAACCAACCAACGCATCCAACAAGAACAATTAAAATATGTACATGCACAATCTTTATCTTACCAACAAATTCAATGCATGGTGTTGAGGGGAAGGTCCTCAATGTCATCCTTGGTTATGTTTTCCTATATGGAACATGCTTTTTCTTTTGAAGTTTTGAAAAATATTAAAATAAAATTCATAAATACCCCAGACAGTTTTGCTATTCCTCTCAACCAGTCACATGTCGTTTATTAACCTTTGTTTATTAAAGCCCGCTGGCATAAAACGTGGCCCCAAAACATTGATACGAAAGTGTATTGTATGCTTTTGTCATGTCATGACACACATCATTTACGGACTTTATTGGCCCATTTTAAACTTAAAAACTGAAGGACAAAAATGATTAATTTTACTGGAAAGGGCGTACATAAGAAGAATGTTTGGATGGCCAGAGAGGCGGGGTGGTGGTGGTGGTGGTGGTGGTGGTGGTGGTGGGGGGGGGGGGGGGTGGGGGGGGGGGGGGGGTTAGACCATCTCTTTCCTGCCTTCAGCAAGATGCATTACTTATGAAACCATTTCAAGGACTGAGCGAAATAGAAACCGAAAAGGCAACATATGTCCATATTACGTGTTTCTTTGTTGTTTTTAAACGAAAACCTACACAATTTAAATACTTACATTATTACAATACAAATTATACATGTAGTATGCTTTTTCATTGTAATGGATCAAATTTACGTGTTAAACCTAAACAATATTTCGTCATTTTCGATTGTTACATTTGCAAGTTTCATATAATGGGACATGTTGCCGATTGTTCAAAAATGGTGTTGTAGTCAGGGAGCTTATGTCATGAAATAAAGTCCCGTGGGGCACCGAATGATTAGAACATGCCACCTAGCTAGATACCCTAATTAGACCTAAGGAACAGAAAAAACAATGTTGGCAAATCTAAAGTGCTGCAGATGGCGGCCATCTTGGATTTCAAAATGGCCGCCATTTGGAAACCCTTTTTGAATCACTCAACTTGTGAATGTCATATTAAATCAATTTTGGTGGCTTTATACCCCAAATTTGTTTATGTCAAAAGTTGAAAATTGATGCTTCAGTTTCAGTGGTAAGCTAATGAATGGCAGCCATGTTGTTTTTTGTGTTTATTGGGAGGGGGCGTAATCATACATGCAGACATATGTGTTACGATTTTGAGTCAATGTGATGATCTTTTTGTTTTCAGGGGCCTTGGTTATACCGATTGTTCATTTTGGTTGAAACTTCTTGTTCTTTACACAATGAAGTGCTTTTTAAATTTTGAAAATAGCAAGAAAGAAAGAACCGGTGTGTGCAGGCAAAATTTAAGAATGATCAGTTTATCTAATTTTTTTGATCATCTCAGGAAATAGCCCGCTAGTGAGTCAAAGTTCGTTTAGGTGGGTAGGGGAGGGTGGGGGTTGTTAAAGGCATCAACAAAATCTCTTTCCATTCTTTTTCTATTTCTGGGAAAGTGTTTGCTAGGTAAGAAAGATTTTGTTGACAGAGGTCTCATTATCGGTTTTATACGTAAGTGACTGGTCTTGCAGAAATTGTTTTTGTATATATTTACGAATAGGTTGGTGGGTATGCTCCAGCCGTGTGGGTGGTGACCTGACCCACCAAAGCGTAATTTCTTTCTTTTATTAAAGTGGAATACGCTTTGAGGGAGTCAGTTTTAGCACTATTTCTGCAAGATGACAGTCCTGGTATGTGCTGCTACGTCTAGAAGAATAATCAGTGGATTCTTTGATGGATCATCTCCAAGAAGTAGCCGCAGTGGAGTCCGAAACTTATCTGGGGGAGAGGGAGGGGGGTGGGGGGGATTTGTAAAGGCATCAACAAAATCTCTCTTTCCATTCTTTTTTATTTGTGGGAAAGGTTGGATGAAGATAGATTCTGTTGAGCAAGGTCTCATTATCGGTTTTTACGTTAAATGACTGGTCTTGCAGAATTTTTTTTTGTATATTAACGAATAGGTTGGTGGGTATGCCAGCCGTGTGGGTGTGTGACTGACCCACCCAAAGCGTAATTTCTTTCTTTTATTAAAGTGGAATACGCTTTGAGGGAGTCAGTTTTAGGCCACTATTTCTGCAAGATTGACAGTCCTGGTATGTGCTGGCTACGTTAGAAGAATAATCAGTGGATTCTTTGATGGATCATTCCAAGAAGTAGCCGCAGCGAGTCCGAACTTTATCTGGGGGAGGATGGGGGGGGGGGGGGGGGAGAATTTGTAAAGGCATCAACAAAATCTCTCTTTCCATTCTTTTTTATTTGTGGGAAAGGTTTGGATGAAGAAAGATTCTGTTGAGCAAGGTCTTATTATCGGTTTTTACGTAAGTGACTGGTCTTGCAGAAATTGTTTTTGTATATTTACGAATAGGTTGGTGGGTATGCCAGCCGTGTGGATGTGTGACTGACCCACCCAAAGCGTAATTTCTTTCATTTTTTAAAATGGAATACGCTTCGAGGGAGTCAGTATTAGCCACTATTTCTGCAAGATGAGTAAAAATAAGTCATTGAGTAAATTAAAACAAACATGTCCTAGCGTGGCCAAGACCAGAGACGAGTTTTTGAAACTCCCGCTCTCTGGGAAAGACAAACATAATTGGCCCCCGGACGTTTGGTGTATTGACAGTGCCACAAAACTAACCCGCTGACTGACACTGCAGAAACAGTGGCCATAAACCGACTCCCAAGAAGCGTGCTCCACAGATAAGAAATGATTTATAACCACGCTCTGGGTGAGTCGATTGTACAGCCACACGGCTGGCATACCAACCAGCGGAATTACATAGATACACAAAAACAGTTCCTGCAGACCAGTCACCAATATAAACTTATTAAATAGGAGAGCACCACCAACAGAGTCGTTCATCCTCCAACTTCACCAATGTTTTATAGTGGTTGTTTTAGAAAAAACAAGGAAGAATGAGGATCGGCTTTGTTGATGATGACTTTACAAACCTTTCCCTCCCCCCCCCCTCCCCCCCTCCCCCAGATAAGTTCGGACTCGCTGCGGCTACTTCTTAGAATGATCCATCAAAGAATCAACTTATTGTTCCTCTAACGTAGCCAGCACATACCAGGACTGTCATCTTGCAGAAATAGTGGCTAAAACTGACTCCCTCGAAGCGTATTCCATTTTTAAAAAGAAAAGAAAAGAAATTACGCTTTGGGTGGGTCAGTCACACATCCACACGGCTGGCATACCCACCAACCTATTCGTTAATATACAAAAACAATTTCTGCAAGACCAGTCACTTACGTAAAAACCGATAATAAGACCTTGCTCAACAGAATCTTTCTTCATCCAACCTTTCCCACAAATAAAACAAGAATGGAAAGAGAGATTTTGTTGATGCCTTTACAAATCCTTCCCCCCCCCCCCCCCTCCTCCCCCAGATAAGTTCGGACTCGCTGCGGCTACTTCTTGGAATGATCCATCAAAGAATCCACTGATTATTCTTCTAACGTAGCCAGCACATACCAGGACTGTCATCTTGCAAAAATAGTGGCTAAAACTGACTCCATCGAAGCGTATTCCACTTTAAAAAAGAAAGAAATTACGCTTTGGGTGGGTCAGTCACACACCCACACGGCTGGCATACACACCAACCTATTCGTATATACAAAAACAATTTCTGCAAGACCCAGTCACTTACGTAAAAACCGATAATGAGACCTTGCTCAACAGAATCTTTCTTCCTCCAACCTTTCCCACAAATATAAAAAGAATGGAAAGAGAGATTTTGTTGATGCCTTTAACAACCCCCACCCTACCTAACCCCTAAACGAACTTTGACTCACTGCGGCTATTCCCTGAGATGATAACACAAATCAGATAAACTGATCACTCTTTGAATTTTGCCTGCACACACCGGTTCTTTCTTTCTTGCTATTCTAAAAAATTAAAAAGCACTTCATCTTGTAAAGAGCAAAAAGTTCAACCAAAATGAACAATCGGTTAACCAAGGCCCTGAAACAAAAGTTCTATCACATTGACTTAAAAATCGTAACACAGTCTGCATGTATGATTACGCCCCCTCCCAATAAACACAAACCAAACATAAAATGCTCTGATCATCTCAGATCTATGTTTTACTGCTTCCTTGTCATGGGAAATGTAGGTTTTGCCAAAAATATCAGCTTTGTACGATATTTCGAGCCAGAGTTATTGAGTTATTAAGCTTGAAATGGCGGCCATTTTGAAATCCAAGATGGCCGCCCTCTGCATCACTTTCGAAATTGCCAATATGATTTGTTGTGTTCTCTAGTACCTAAAGAACATGACTAGATAGATAGGATCTTCGAATCATTCAGTGCCCACGGGACGACATAAGCCCCCTGACTATTGTATTTGTGTCGAGAGCATGCGCATAGCAATTGCAACAAACCACTACAAAAATGCTCAGAACATGCAGACAAAATACTAGAAGAAATATGAAAAACATCGCTACCCCACCTGCATGTGTTATTTCTGCTATTCAAATCAGTACCTCCCAAAGTGCCTTCCAGTATTAAATGACTGGCCTTCTTACCACAAAACAGGCCCATGTTCAACCAGTTAGGTTGGAGGTCGAAGGTTGATCTTTCAATTTGTTTAATAATAAATATATGTTCGGACATTTAGAATGGTAGAAAATCGTTGGGAAACGGCATTCCGCCACTCTAAGACCGATTTTAAGCTTTTTTGTTTCAGCTTTTTTTAACCGAAAATCCGTCTTTAATTTGACTTAGTTACGCCTATAGACTGACACTGGTTCTGCATTGTTTCATTCGGGGCGCCTTTAGGTTGGAGGTCAGGGGTTGGTCTTTCAATTTAATTAAGAAAAATATGAACTTTTGGGCATTAAGAATGGTACACAATTGTCGTTATTCTGCCTCTTTTGGACTGATTTTCAGCTTTTTAAACCGAAAATCCTTCTTTTGAATGAGTTGGGCCACTGGTTCTGCATTGTTTTATTCGGGGCGCCTTTGGGTTGGAGGGCAGGGGTTGATTCCTTTCAATTCGTTTAATAAATTGACTTTCCGGACATTTAGAATCTTGCAAAATCGTTGGAAAACGGCATCCGGCACTCTAAGACTGATTTCCAACTTTTCTGTTTCAAAATCAGATTGTTTTAGATCGTTGGGAATAGTAATTCGTCCATTGCAAGTAGTCGTGCACACGTACGGTATTCTATAGCCAGTATGAACATTGGCCCTTTCGCCCTATGCACAACGGTGCGTAAGCCTAAATAGTTTTTGGTTCTACTTGACTATTTGATATAATACATTTGTTGCTTTTCTAACAACAATAATTTGAAAGTACCAGCATTTCGTCAGTAAGCTATTTGAAAGAGAGATAGACGACTGATTTTGAAGATTTACATTTATATTTTCTAATTACGTTGTCTATCGGCCACCGCATTGGCAATAGGCGAAAGCGTCTTGCCGTGAAAACAGCCTGGGCATGAAAATTCGGCTAGCCCAAATTAAGGCCCAAAATGTAGGGCCAAAAGGATCAGCCAGGTATAAAAAAAAAAACTTTCAGTACAATATCCAGACATTTAGACTGGTTCCCCATCGCCTGAATTCTTCATATAAAAAAAATCCACTTTCGGTACAACATCCAGACATCGTGTTACTTTATTACCATAACCGAAATTTCTTATCAAATACAAACAAATTAATATGAAATAATTACAATTTCGACTTGTTTTTCTACTCAGGACAACTTCCCACTATTCTCACGTTTGTGAAAATAACAGTCATTTTTTGAACCGCCTTAATTATACTTTGATCTAAAAATATATAAATTCCACCAAAATTCTTAACCGCTAATGTGAACGTGCGCCTAAACACAATAACATAAAAGTGAGATCTTTATAGTACACTTTTTAACAGGTACGTCTGTGTACAAATCGTCACAGTTTTCACGAACAGACGAATTTTGCCTCTCCGCACTAAACTAAAGTTACAAGAAAATCAGGTTTTAAGCTGCTCACTTTTTAAATTGAAGATATTACCTGCATTTATACCACATGTTGATTCAATGTTGACACTATGTTAAAGTTAAGTTCTCGGTCTTTCACAAGTCATTGGCAGCTGAGCGATAAGTCAATTATTACAGAGTTATTAATTGATTAATAAATTTGTTTCTTCGTTTTTCCCCACAGAGTGTCATTTGTCTCTTTGTGAAAACCCAATATCCATTTCCGGGCAATTTTACCCTTTTCGAGATAACTTTATGTCAACAGAAGGCGGGCTACTTTCTACAATACATCGCGCGTGCGCACAACTGCTCTTCGCCTCAGAAATGGATAGACCATTGGCCGTTCAAGTTGTCGGCACCGTCTGCCATCTTTTCACTCCATGCGATGCACGAACGTGCGTAAAACTAATACAAGTATGACGTAGGCAAGAGCTCGGCTAGCCAGCAATGATATATGTATGTTCTGCGAGTGGTAAGATGGCGGTTGTTGGCGACAATTGTGTGTACAGCGCGCAGTGGTCAATGAGCTATCCAGAGTTGTATATATGTACATGGATATCCGTGGGTGTGTCACATGAACAACGTGAAAGATCACTTGCACCATAACAGTATCACACTGGCGCTTACACACAGCGAACAAGTTGCATCCTGGTTCTCATTAGCAATAGCGCTCTCACAACAACCAGTTTGTCTGACAGATTTTGTAGCATAATCTTTGCTGGAGTCGACCTATGAATATGACAGGAGTGGTACTGTATTCCAAAGGTAGGCGAACAGTTTATCATGCTTACTCAACTCTGAGGAAAGATCGAAGTGACGTATGTCTGCGTTTATGTACAGTTACGTATGTAGGTATGGAGGTTCAAAAGTGGACATCTGCTTTTCTGCTGTTAAAATAGCAGAAAAGCAGATTGAACGTTTTTGTAAAATGCATGTTTCTACTTTTCTACTTTTCTGCTGGCAGAAAAGCAGATTGAACGTTTTGCCAAAATGCATTTTTCTACTTTTCTGTTTTCACGCGACACAACTCGCACCCTTTGATTGAGCCCGACCGCCCTTTCTAAACTCTTCTATTTTATTAGAAATGCTGAGAACTATTCAAAGGTAAAGGGGATCGGGAAGTGTAATGAGACCCCGTTTCTTACCCTCGAGAAATTGGAAATTACATGAAAATTCCCCAATAATTTCAAAATGATGCCTTAAATCATTAGAATTACAATCAGCAAAAAATACACCCTTTTAAAAAGGGAAGCACGCATATTTCCCCACCATCCACTAGTACACCTGCACATGGCGTTTATAAATAATCAGATAGGACAGAATACTTTTGAAACTGGGGGGGGGGGGGGGGGGGAGCAGTGCCGGTACCAGTCGGCTGCTGCCCTTTTGTTTTTCTTGTGCGGAATTGCCAAAAGTGGGGGAGGATTTCCCCCACAAGTGGAAAAAGTTGGGGGGGGGGCACTCCCTCACCCCCCCCCCCTCCCCACGTTCCGCCCCCTATGCATATAATAGTCATATTTCCATTATTTCCAGTTTTTACCGTATATAAATTGACAAAACCAACCAAGAAACAAACAAACAAACAATCCGGCGAGTATAACCTATACCGAAAAATATGATTAAAACAGTTACACATCAGTTCAACCAGTTTTGGACATTCCCAAGACACTTCTAGAAAAAAGCTGAATTCTTTAAATTTGTGTTGCACGTGTTTGTGTCAAGGGTCATGTTTATGGTTCACATGCACGGGGACACACCTGCGGAGTTTCATCGAGGGCGATTTAATTTATTTGCGTACTCAACCAATGGCAGGAACTATTAAACAAAAAGTCGCCAGGAGAACAATTAACAGGCTATACTGGATGAATATTTTAAACGTATAGTTGTGCGAGGTGAGGGGGGAGCTGGTTGGTGTTGAATCAATTATTAAATGAAAATCGGAGATGCTTTCGACTGACAGTTTGTGTGGGCTGAAAGTTAGGGTCCCATTATGCAAACAAAAACAGACACAAATCCAGTCTTCATCTCTCAAAAGAGAAGTGGGCGTTTTCTTTTCAGAGATGTCATTGTCTATCCCATATTGGTTGTATCAGGAGCGGGTTCGAGCGGAAAACTGAGAAAATCAAAAATTACATCCTCCCCATCGGAAGGACACCCTTCCTCAATTTTCCAAACACTACTGTCATAAAATTGAAAAGAAAAAACAGGGCACGGTGTCAGCGCACAATGTCGGCACTTCAAAGTCTTATCTCCGCTGCTTGGCTCCCGCGTATTTGTATTTTGTATTCTTAGCTTTGATAAATAACCCTCCATGGCATCTCCAGAACACCGTGCGCCACTTGGTTTTAATTTGACGGATGCGCACTGGGCCATCTACGAAGGTTTGTCTTCGGTTTTATCGAAGCAGACGACGTTCGCGGCCAATATTTTGATGATCTGCTAGAAATCAAATGTCGTTTTTTTGTAAGATGAAAGTAAGCAAAATGAACTGCATAAATGAAAACGAGCTTTGATTGTCTGAAAGCTTAAGTTTTAAGGATAAGAACGCTTACAAAATTTACAAAAATCGTAGACATTTCTATGAATTCGATAAGATTTTAATAATATTTCTTCAGTTTTCCTAAACAAAGAAAATATGGGGTTTTGTAGAATAACGCTTTCTAAAAAACATGGTGGTAGTTTCGTGTTGTGATAAAAAGGATTTTTCTAAAAGGAAGGATTTTATTATCGGAGTCATTTTGCATTATTACGACCCATTGCACGAAGGGCGCCACCATCGCAGCATCTTTTACCGAGACTTCAGCGTACACATTCCTGACGCGTCAATTTTATAATATTCTGGCAATTACAAACTTCCTCAAACCTCACTTTTCGGGCCAACTTTCATCAAATAGTCCGTCGAACACGTTCATATTTAACTGTTGATTTTCATGTTTGCCTTTTTAAAGATATTAGATCAAAATGTGGCTACTTTTCCGTAAAAATGAAAAGTATTGGCTAAAAATCGATATCAGGCAATGTAGCTTCAAATTTGGCCCCAAATAAGACATTCATGCAAAACCACGAGTAGCCTAACAATAGAAAAGTATTTATGAAAAACGACAGTTAAATGTAAACGTGTTGTCGCCAATGAACGCATCCGCCCACCGTGACGGCGTATCGTACGTACCCGGACCAAACCTCACACATACCAGTACCAGTGGGGAGATTCGCTGCGCTGCGCTTGTGCTGGACTGTATATCCTCAGCCACGTATCTAACTATTGGACCTTAAGCATATTCAGGATTTGTGACCTTGACGGTCTATGTTATACGTTGGATGGAATTTCATGGAATATTTCACTCATAAATTTCTGCTGCACATAGTGTTAAAGGATTTCAAACTGATTTCACAAAATACCTTGCCCACACGTAGACATATGTGAAAAGTATCCTCTCAACTTATATACATAATGCCCCAAAACAGAGCAAATATATAGCAACAATTAGATGAAACTGAACATTCTGGAGATAGAGCACTTGCAATATCCAAAACTAAAAGAAATAATACCTGGAATATGTTTAATTAAAATTGCACATGAAATGATCGAAATTCATTAGTATAATTCCTAAATTCTGGAAATAATTTGAGACCAAAGCTTTACTTTCTTATATTATTTGACTGTTCCAGCATGGGTAGGCTATGGGAGGCACTCTGAAAAAGATAATCATACGAGTGAACACAACACAACACAACACAACACAAGTGTATCTTTATTCTTTAAATGTATTACCTAAGCAGCCAAAAAATTTAAGCAATGTATTGAAAGAAAAACTCAAAAATATCTCCCTCATTTTTTGTTAAATACAGGGAAAACTTAAGATTTCCTCTAGTAAATTCTTTATAACTTTGGAATGAAGTTTTAATTAAGACCAGTCATCAATTTCAATTTCATCAGTCAACTAAATAGATGCAGGATAAAAGTAAAAAAAAAAAATGATACATCAGTACAACTATAAAAGGTAATAGGGGGCCTTCGTCAGGGGAATAGGCC
The DNA here is from genome assembly GCA_037893225.1 of Hippasteria phrygiana. NCBI lineage: Eukaryota > Metazoa > Echinodermata > Asteroidea > Valvatida > Goniasteridae > Hippasteria > Hippasteria phrygiana. Next base: position 10,340 of record JAZGUH010001244.1, read on the forward strand.
CTATATACCTTAGGGCTCCAAACTTGCCCTGGACTGGTGGGGTCCAGTATTTAGGGTACCGGTATTGCTGCCCACCCGGGCCACCCCCAATGTTGGGATTTCAGAGATGACCAAACCCATCATTGGGGTAGCACCATGAGTGTGGCCTGGACACTAGCTGTTCAAGCTGTTGGTCTATCCTTAGCCCATGGAGGAATAAGAAAAACAATTTCTTCACATATCCAATCACAGGCGGCATCTGTGCATTGCAAATAGTTCAGATGCAATGATACGCAGCAGTTTTGGCTCGCTTTTGCCTTGTCACCAGTGGCGCGTCCCCCACCCCCCCGGATATATCCGTGCCCCCAGGTAACCCCCCCCCCCCCCCCCATTTGAAATCTTGAAATGCACACAAATTATACAAGCTGCAGTTTATGTGCTATCAGTGCCCCTTTAAAAATGTGTGCACCCCAGGTACCACAGTACATGCACACAGGGTCGATTTTTATTTTTCGCTCGAATACAAACCAAAATTTCACACCCAAACATGGGAAAAGTTACCGCCAATCCAAGGGTGTGTTAGAGAGGGGGGGGGGGGGGGCAATTGATTGATAGTACATACTGCTGTGATCTGCACAACGGATAAGTACGTGCACACAGACGTACATGTACATGTACATACGAAATACACATTAACTGTATGTAGACTGCAACATGTCATTACAAAACCCGATTAAATCCCAACAAAATCTAATTATCACCAACTGAAATGTACTGAATATACATTTCTTGATGGATCAGTTTACCCTATTAGATATTCCACATATTTAGGAAAACTGGAGAACACAGCCCAAAAAATCGCTTAAATTGCGACATTTTCCCAACTCGCCGGTTCTGTGGAGAATTTTGGCAATAATATCAACTTTTATTGACATGAAATCTCAGTAAATATGAAGTTTAACTATTTTTCAATCGGTTTTCAACAAAAAAAGTGCACAAAAATAGGAATATCTTGACGAAGATATCCGATGTTTATGAAGTATCTCTTTGAGACCTCAACGCAGCCATCTTGTCCCACCAAGGAAACCAGCTCGTTTCCCGCACATGCGCACAAACTAAGAGGAAGGGCAAAACATACGTGGCCAGCAAAGCCCCACGAGTGTGCAGCGCGCGCAGCGAGTCTTCCACGCCATGTTTCTACGATGTTTTATTCCTTTACCATTATGTAACGATCTCACACTGAACTGGAGCTTTCCGGCATTTATATGCCTCAATTTACACATCCAATTCGACAAAGATTTGAGCAAATTCTTGAAGCTAAAGACCGACAGTCAGGCCTCCATGTTTACTCATTGAAAACTGCACACGATCTAGATACATGGGTGTAAATCTTTGAGAAATCGGTTAGTCGATCGTTGTGGATCTTCTTTGATGGCTCATCCCAAACCTGGCGCTTCTGTTTCAAAGTTTTGTTTTCGCCCCGAGTAACCTTATCTACGATGTTGTGGCTGAGTGATGTTATGTGTTTACAAGTACATGTACCCCTTACAGCCCGTTCTTACTTGAAAGATTTTTTGTACAACTGCGGTGCGACTAAAAAATCGTACAGCCGTGCGATTTCCGTACGAATTTCCCTGTTTCTTTCCCGCGCAGTCTCACTTGTACAACTGCCGTGCGACTGCCGTTCAACTCTCGTGCGACTTTTCCTCCCGAAACATCCGATAACGGTTCAAGTTCTGTGCGACTGCCGTACAACCTGTACGAGTCCCGTACGTGCGATTTTTGTTCAACTCGCGTGCGACCTGTGCGCATGCGGTACAACCGCCGTACAACCAATCAGAGCGCCGTGCGACCGACGTACAAGCGCCGTTCGATCCGCGCGAATCGCATAACAGCAGGGCCTTTTGGCGTCGATCTTCATAACCGCACTTGATGTTCGACAGTCAACAAGTATTCAACACAACACAACACAACGATGCCACCGAAGAAGAGTGATGGCAAGCAGGCAGGCAGCAAGAACGGCACGGCCGAGCCGTGCGACTCTCTTCAGACACCCGTGCGACCTATCAGACTGCCGTGCGACCCCCATGCGACCAATGCGAACTATGTGAACCGTGCGACAGCCGTATGGAAATTTTCAACATGCGACCCGTCCGAATTACACACGACACCCCTACAACCTGTGCGAATCACCAACAGACTGCCGTGCGACTCCCGTACGCCCTGTGCGATTTGGTAGTCGCACGGCATTCGCGTAGAAAATCGTTCAAGTGAGAACGGGCTATTAAGCTAATGAAATGGATGAAAACAAATCAAACATGTATCGTACATTACATTATGTGTACAAATATAGATATGCAGATTTTTGTCATTAATTTTTGCCAAGTTGTAACTTCTTAATTCTTAAGATCTATTATGCCAGTGAAGCATAGATGAAATCATGTAGGAACACACCCTTAAGAAAAACATGTATATGTAGGTTGAGAATGGCAACGACACACCAGTCTGCCAGCTGAAAGATTAATTTAATCATACATATAAAAAGTGTATGGTGGGATTGCTGACAAGGAGTGTATTTATTCTACACTCTAAAAACTGTTTAACCTTTAAACACAATCTTGCTATCAGTTTGCAAATGGGTCTGTCCACACTAACGTTTACAACTGATAACCTTTTGGGTGAGACATGGTAGGTGAATTTCAAATGTTGCTAATTTTTGTTTTCTAGACATTCGTGTATCATTCGTGATTGCACTGATAAATAGGCTGATTTACTGGATATGCAGGAAATTGCTAGGCCATATTTAGGATAATGTTTATAACATGGACAGACATTCTTGAATCATAGAGGTATATTCTTGTTATAATTACTCCAGCCCTTGTTCCATTTGTATTACTTGTTCAATGTAGAATTGTTATCACTCAACATGTGATCTGGAAAACTGGATGGGGAATCCTCCCACCCAGACTGTAAGGTGTCAGGCTCTGGTAGTTTGATTACACCCCATCCAGTATAAGTTTAGCTTCCTTTGTCTCATCTTATGTCTTATGGGGCTTCAACTCCAGCATAAAAGCAGCATGACAATTTCGAACAAGAAAGTCTTGGAGTTGCTTGACTGTTCATTTTTTTGTTATTTGGGTGCAGCTGCAGATCTGGTTTCCACATTGAGCTATAAAAAAAGAAAATAACTCATGGGAGAAGTGATATTAGACTAAAAATGGCACCGGCACATACATTACATGTAACTGCATGCAATACATAACATGTAGGGCCTACGTGATGTATGCGGTTTCAATTTAGCAGGGTGGCTTTAAAATAGTTAGGTTTGAAATAGATACACATGATAGATAGGCCGAGTGCCTATGTCACTTCCAATTAAACAAGACGCAATCACTAACAGATAAACACATAAGCACTCCCAGAAATTATCAGAACTAACATTGACTGATATGAGCCATAAGATGTTCCAAAACTCAATATGGAATCATGTTCACGCGTGACACATCATTGCGGAGTGAGTTGGTTTCACTGTCCGCAACAATCGAATTAAGTGCAACATTTGTCTGTTTCTTTTGGAGGCTACTGTACTTGCATGTTGTTTTTTTTAATCAATTCTACACCCAAGGCTAGCTCAGCAGTCCCCTTTTCATTTTTTCAACTTTGCATGAATTTTTTTGTTTTCGTTTTCAGTGAAAAAATACATTTTCAGAGCAGCTCTTAGCTCCCCGTGCCTTTTACGTTGCATTAGAAACGTGATTTTCTATCGAGCCGGAAAGTAAAACTAAAAAGTCACGGGGTGGGCTTCCGGAGAGCTCGCGCGGCCCGACTATGGGCAATTTACACTGGGTTGCCCTTTCTCTTTCTGTATTTTTTTGCAGAATGATTTCTAATCGGAACTACCCCAAGAAATATGCACGCTGGAATTTTGTCTTGGAAATTGTTAAGCAAAAGTGTGGGAAAATACTTGACGATGGGCAAAAAACGAATTTGATTGACGACCTTCCACATCCGGTATTTTCGTTCCCTGGTCTCCTTGTTCATTTACGCTTGTTTTCACATCGCGTACCTGCGGGAGAACGAAACTTGCGAAGATTTACCTACCTACAACCGATGGGTTCTAAATTAAGCCGAGCCGGCTTGATATCTGGCTTACAGCATCACCCACCGTCCTTATCAATTTTTGGCACGATATTTCTCTTTCACATCAGGCGATTGATCAGTTTCCATAAATCGATATGCTAGTAATAATTTTACAAAGGCCTTTTTCGGGGGTGATTTTCTACGAAATCAATGTACCAAAAATAGTTTCCAATTTTCGCACGTTAATTTTCCTATGGTCGAGCGCCACTCTTTTAGGCTCTATTCGGCCTCGTTTTCGATGACTGAGATGGCGGTATCCGCAAAACGGCGTATTCCATCCTGATTATGTGAAATTAGCAATTAGTGTTCTCACAACAACCAGTTCGTCTGACAGATTTTAAAGCGTGGTGCACGTACATGTTTGCCCTAGTCGACACATGAATATTACAGGAGTGGTATCAACCCAGAGCAGACGCTGAGCGATAATGAACTAGCATTCCAAAGGTAACTAAAGCTGCACTTAGGAGCCCGATCACAAATAGTTGTTATATTCAGTTATTTTTTTTTTCAGTTGGAGCATATCGTCACAGCTTTCACGAACAGACGAATTTGGGAGTTTTTACACAGAGAATTCAAATTGCCTCTTCGTTTTTGGTAAGTTGCCCCCTTCTTTAATTACTGTAATGAGACACAAAATGTAATAGATTCTGTCAACAAAAATAAGTTGTTTGCAACGATGAATTTAATCGATTTCCAAAAGAAGAAGAATTCGAAAAAGTGACAATTTTTGCCTAATTTTTCTCTTCGTGAAAAGTGACGATGTCCGAAAATACCGAATATTTAAATATTTGAATATTCGATCGTCAATCGAATATTCGAATATCGTTTTGCTGGATCGAATAGTCAAAAAATATACGCCTATATGCTTGATCAGATACGTCTATGATGCTATTTTAATATAAAAGTTACGGCGCTTATAGCAGTGTCAAATGTCGATTGTAACTTTTTGTGGACGGAGGTTTATTGTTCCCGTTCGTAACACTTATAAAATACACTGTAAAAAAGAAGTATGTAAATTGACTGGTAACAAATCCGGCAGCTAAATACCGAATATTTGTTTATGATTCCGTAAATTTGTTTTAACGGAATTTATTAATACTATTCTGTATTCTATTAATTCTCCGTTAAACGTTATCCGTTAAATTAACGGAAAGTTCCGGTAATTAGGTGCCCGATTTATTTTTATTAATTCCGTTTTTTTATATAATATATTTTCCGTTAAAATTAAGTACCGAATGGAAGGGGGAAACTAATGCTGCGTGCGCTGCGCTGGCACACTGCCAGAAAGTACACGTACAGTACATGTATGTGCAGTACAGTGATATGATGCCGACTGCGCTATATGCAAACGGTACGGGGATCGACGATCACGAACTTGCGCTCTGGCCTGGGTCTCTAGCGCGGCGTCACACATGCACCCCGTATGTAGAAATATGCCTCAGTATTTCATTTTTATGCATTTAAATTGATATGTTGTTTGGTCATTTGTAATTAAAACTTTTACAAAATAATGATTTTTTGTGTGCGGCTGCCACGTAGAGGTGCGGGCGCGGTGGACAAAAATCTAAAACCCTCATTCTCATCATAGCCTTAGGGAAAAACCTTTCAAAGGAATAGAATTTAAAATATTCACAAGCCTATATTTAGTGGTTTTGAATGAATGATAGTTCAAAACTAGTACACAAATTCAATTGTTGGTGACTCGGTGCTCCCCTCAATTGTCTAAAGGAATCAAAATACAAAACTGTTCAAACTTCAGTTGGTTCTTCCAGTCCACCCTCGTCTTCATCATCAGGCAGTGTCAGGCTTTATTCCAAGTATACTGTTTTATTTATACTACGGCATGAATAAATAAATGGAACTGCATGAAGCAATCAAAAACAATAAATAAATAGAAACATATCAGGAATATCCCAAGGGATCAATCAAAAAGAATAAAGGTAAACAAACTAGTCAGCTGCATTTCAGGAAATTAATGAAACACAAGCTGTTTTCACTGATATGACCTAGAAACCTGTTAGAGTCATATAACACACTTCCCTTTTGTATCATTCCAACTTACCGCTGGACAAAATCTAGGGTGCAGGAAGTTTGTTTTGGTGTACTCTCTGTTGAAAACTTAGTATGCCTCAAACAACATCTGTAAATCGGGTGTTAATGCCACATTGACGATGCAGTCCTCGATGTTGAGGAATACTCTTGCATCCGGTGAAGTCCCCTGCAACAGCTTTTAAGCAATAGGTTTGAAGTCTGCACGACCCACATGTACATGCTACACATTGCTTCTAAAAACATCACAGCAGCATAGATGAAGAGTGCACCCACTCAGAGTGAGGCTGCATCCTCTATGACTAATTAGCTAATTTGCAGCTCACCAAAAGATGAGTAGGAATGGTATGTATAGGAAAGGCTGAATATAACGCTCCGAAGTAAACAATGTGTATTCAATTCACATTATGCCAGCACGGTTGTGCTGGTATATTGTTGGTGAAAATAATTATTCTTTAACTAACTGTTCAAAAACACTTATTCTCAATATACACCCAAATGATGCTTGCTTCAAAATGATTTCAGTGACAAACTGCTCTTTAATGGAACTCCGGTATCCCCCTTCAATCTAAGTCAATTATTAACACGCAATTTCAAGGATCAGATCTTTTGTACCCCAAAGATAAATCTCTAATGTCACATCCAACCAACCAACGCATCCAACAAGAACAATTAATATATGTACATATACTGTATATGCACAATGTAACTTACCAACAATACAATGCATGGTGTTGATAGAAGGTCCTCAATGTCATCCTTGGTTGTTGTTTCCTAGAACATGAATATACAGTATTGTAAAAACTTAGTAAATGTTTTTCTTTTTGAAGTTTTGAAGATATCAAAATATATTTATAAATACAGGATACAGCAGACAGTTTTGCTATTCGTCTCAACCAGTCACATGTCGTGTAACCTTTGTTTATTAAAGCCCGCTGCATAAAAGCGTGGACCAAAACATTGATTAGATAAGTGTATGCTTTTGTCATGTCATGATATACATCATTTACATGTAAAGCTTCAATTTCGGACTGTATTGGCCGTTAAAATACTTCTCCAGATCGATGAATCAGAAAAAGATACTGCTTATTTGCAATTAAATTAGGATTTGATTTAAAACACTACAAAAACGGCAATTCTTACTTTTTGTTGACAAAAACGAAAAAAAATACATAAATGGGGTCAAACCCGTATGGGGCAGCGCCGCCGATTACGATTTAAGAGCGTTAACCACTTTGAAAGAATTTGAAAGGATTTTAAGAAAACAGATTTAAACTTTGGAATAAAATATATACACGTAAGAATTTGGCACATCATTTTTTTAACTTAAAAACTGGAGGACAAAAATGATTAATTTTACTGGAAAGGGCGTACAAAAGAAGACTGTTTGGATGGCCAGCGGCGGGCGGGCGGGCGGGCGGGCGGGCGGGGGGTTAGACCATCTCTTTCCTGCCTTCAACAAGATGCATCACTAATGAAACTTTTTCAAGACTGGGAGAAACAAAAAACACACATTGTTACAATACAAATTATACACTAGTATGCTTTTTAATTGTAATAGATCAAATTTACCTAAACAATATTTCATCATTTTCGATTTTTACATTTGCAGATATGCAAGTTCCATATAATGGAACATGTTGCCGATGTTTAAAAATTGTGTCGTATTTGTGTCGAGAGCATGCGCAAATATAGCAATTGCAATAAACGACTACAAAAATGCTCAGAACATGCATACCAAATACTAGAAGAAACATTGGATGAAAAAACATCGCTACCCCACCTGCGTGAGTTATTTTTGCTATTCAAATCAGTACCTTCGAAAGTGACTTCTGGTATTAAATGACTGGCCTTCTCACCCAAAAACAGGCCCATGTGCAACAAAGTCAGTAAATGAAAGGTGTTCAACCCCCCCCCCCCCCCCCCCAACCCTTTTTTTAAATAAAAAAATCCCTCTCGTCTGCAAACTAATCTCCATCAGTTAAAAGAGTATTTAAACTGTCGGAAAAGTCGAAAAAGTCATGCAGGGTAATATCACATATTTCTGGGCTTCCTAAACCAATAGCGTATCCAGCTTTTTGTGCCAGGTAGGGCAAACAACGTCTGAACCGTCCTAAAACCGTCGCAAAAACATGTATTTCCTTTTGTTTTTTATGACGCCTCAAATGCCGCCGGGGGGGGGGGGGGGGGGGGGGTTATATGGTGCGCGGGGTTATATGGTTATATGGTGCCTTGAAGCGGTGAAGTATTTTTTTCTCCAAATCATGCAGGGTAAAATCACATATTTCTGGGCTTGCTGTGAAGCCCATTGCACAACCAATTTTCTGGAGAAATAACTTGTTTCCGAATTGAAAACAGTTGCGGTTTAGGATGAGCGCCAGAAGTTTTTAGGTGTAGATGGGTGGTGGTTTTGTGATAGAGTATTTGTGCATGGTGTTGCTAGAGCATTGCATATACACATTTGATTGCATCCATTTGTCGGATATTCGTGTACATGGAAACAACAAACGTACTGGTGCTCAATATGTTTTGTGGAAAGTTTTTTCTTTCTAGTTTACGCAAGATGTCTGCGGTGTCGCGGACTGGTTGCGTGGTAACTATGGGTAGAAGGAAATACGTATTCTACGTACCGTATTCCACGTATTCTTAAATTGTTGCCGTGGGGCTTGTGCAACAAAAGGTTCTCCCGGTGGTGTTTTTTTTTGTTGTATTTTGGGGATTAAATATATGGTTGGGCATTGACAGTTTTGTGGGAGTGGGTCAAGGTAATCCAGAGTGTATTTGTCGATGTAGTTGTTTACCATTTCTATTAGTGTGTTGTGAACCAGGGTCAGGCCTGTCAAAACACAATCACCAAAAATTCTGATTATGTGATAAAATATGGTAAGAATGTTAATTGTTTGTCAAAAAGTGACCAGCACGGCCAAAATGTCATGAGTGGGGTCAATAAAACTGCTTTTTTTTTTTATCAGCACCCCCTTTTACATATAGGATAGACTTGTCAAAACATGGTCACCAACAATGCTGATTATTTGACAAAATGTGGTCAAATTGTAATTTTGGCAAACAAATTGCTAAAACGGCCAAAATGTCATAAGTGGGGTCAATAAGACTGCTTTTTTTTTAATCAGCACCCCTTTTTACATAGGATAGGCTTGTCAAAACATGGTTACAAAAAAATCTGATTAAAGCCACCTATCTCCTAGGGTAGTAAGTTATGGAATTCCATAATTATCCCATAACATCCGCTCGCATGCGCATTCTCCTTAAGTGCAAATGTCAAACACCTGACGGTCTGAGGCGACGGCCGACGCGCGACGTTCGACGCGCGACGTTTTGAAGGGCGATGCTCGACGTTTTGAAGGGCGACGGGCGACGCACGAAAAGCGATGCTCGACGGGCGACGCTCGACGTTTTGAAGGGCGACGCGTAAGCCTAAACAAGGTTTTTAATCTACTTAACTATTTCATATAATATATTTGTTGCTTTTCTAACAAAAAATAATTTGAAAGTACCAGTATTTCGTCAGTAAGCTTTTTAATAGAGAAATAGACGACTGATGTTGAAGATTTACATTTATATTTTCTAATTACGTTGTCTATCAGCCACCGTATTGGCAATTTAGACGAAAGCGTCTTGCCGTGAAAACAGCCTGCCGTGAAAATTCGACTAGCCCAAATTAAGGCCCAAAATGTATCAGGATCAGCCAGGTTTAAAAAACACACAATATCCAGACATTTAGACTGGTTCCCCATCGCCTGAATTCTTCATTTAGAAAAGAAATCCACTTTCGGTACAACATCCAGACATCGTGTTACTACTTTATTACCATAACCGAAATTTCCTATTTTAGACAAAAAAATAATATGAAATAATTATAATTTCGACTTGGTTTTTCTACTCAGGACAACGTTCCCACTATTCTCACGTTTGTAAAAATAACATGTAAAAATACATGATGAGACGTTGCAGCAAATCCAACACGTCCTTCCACCAAAATTTCAAACCGCTAATCTGAATGCGCACACGAAATACAGTAAAACAAAAACGTCCGGTTTTTATAGTACAATTTTGTATAGGTACATCTGTGTACGCACCGGATTACGCGGCAGAACGCCGACGGGAATCACGGGAGTCCTGCGCGTCGCGGGCAAGCGGCGACCGCGGTAGGACGGCGGATCAGCAAAAAATACACGGGCTCCAACACGCTCCGTCGTCCACGGCAAACAGCGACGGGCAGGCGGGACACGTCCCGCGCACAAAATGACGCGGGCATGTAGATTTTCGGGATTAATAGTATAGATGCCAACTCGTGTGTATTTAAATGTGCGACAATAATCTAAACATTCATATCCTGCTTGGCCTAATTTCAAATTCAAATTTCAAATTCAAATTCATTGTCCATAAAATGGAAATTTGCTTTGTCGAGCATGCTCAGAATAAAAAAATATTTAAGTTACGAATTACAAATTATTACACACAATAGAATAAGAAAAATTAATTAAAAACCTAGAATTACACAAGGGGCTTAAAATGTAAAATCAATAAAAACAATAAAATACAGATAGATTGTCCAGCAAACCCCCACCACTCAAAACCACTACCCCCCCCCCCCCCCCCCACTATTGCCTTACCCACCCAAACTGGAAGACAAAATTGGACCAAAATGGGAGAAATAGCAAATATCAAATATAACAAAAACAAAAAGTGCAGACACAGCATACAAGTAGCGCCCCCCCCCCCCCCCCACGACTTGTACCCTCTATTCCCCATAATATTTACTGACTATCGTTGAAAATACGAATGGAATATGGTAAAAATGAGTTTAAACATCTACTGGTTCTGCCCTTCAGACTTCTAAGCCTCCTACCAGACCTCATTACCTCATAAAAATCATGTAATGGATGTGCGTTATTTATTAAAATTGACTTAACCTTAATTAAAATTGACACCCCTGTTGGTCATCACTTCAACTTGCCTAACCATTCCATTTCTGATATGATTCTACAGGGCATAGAATCACTTTTCCACCGCAAGGACTCAGTTCGCCTCAGCCGAGAGAAAGTTTGGATGAAACGTCTTCGGACTATTCAACCACATGGTCTAAACATCCAGGAAGGGAATGATTAACTTTTAATTTTTCCCCCATTGTCATTTGGGGGCTCTTGGCCAAATGGGGTTGTCTTACCATTTCCTGTTTATCTTTGCCACTAACCACATTCCTTTGTCCAATTCCCCAGCTTCAACCTTCATCCTAATCCCTCCCCGCATTCATCCTTACCCAAACCTCTCTCTTTGATGTTTACCCACTGCCATGCTCCCTTGCATCCCTCTTTTGTGTTTCTCCACCCACCCCCTCATGCATGTGTGTTCCCTACATGTTTGTTTCTTGTACTCTGTCATTTGCCTTTGAGAAAGAACTTGCTTAAGTTCGAAACGTCAGGCCAGCTAATTTTTTGATTTGTATATTTCAGGTCCATTCAGTCAGTCAGCAGTTTGCAGCAGTTTTATTCATTTTCATATTAATACCTTTCTGTTGCAGTATCCCTTCGTGGTGATCCTCCTTTCTGACTTGTATATCTTGTTTTGTCTTCTTGTTCAAGTGTTTTTTATGTTGTAATAACCACATCATTTTATCCCCTCTACAGACATGAGCAGCACCATCTGTATTGTGTACTAACCACATTATGTTCTCCTTTTCCACAGGTATGGACAACTCGGTTTGTACTTTCCAGCAACTCAGAAAGGCTAGGGAGAAGGCCTTACGCTATTCTTACCATCAAGATAACTACAATTTTTTCTCCCTCTCTCGATTTATCCCTACAGGTTTGCAATTATCTACCTCTCCCTGCTTGGGTACCCTCTCACCGCCTCTTCAAAGGAGATGGAACCAAATTCTACATGGTACCTCCATTAAACTCATCAATGTCCTCTCTCAACAGTGTCAAACTACACTTCAGAACCTCCATCAGAATATTGCCCACCTCGACTCGGAACTTAGATCCAGTTGTTCTGACACCAGATACAGTAAATTCCATGATGAGATTGATAAGAGCGTATCTAACCTTGACTCTGTTCTGCTTAACAGGAGAAACAAGAAGATTGGTGGCTTGCTTACCAAGCAACATCAACGCAGACAGAGACGCTTTAGACGCCCCAGGCCCCAGTCTACACCACCACCCCCTTCCAATACTGTAGTTAACCTTTCTTCATCATCCATATCTGACGCTGAACATAAACTTCTCTCAAAGGGTCTTAATTTTTGTCCTACTCCCCACACTGTGAACCAGGTAGAGCTCAGCCAAGATCTCACGGAATACTACCGTAGGATCCGTCTCCGAGAGTTTTTCCTTGATTCTGACCGATGTGACCCAGAACCGTTCCGTGTCAAAAGTACCTGGGTACCCCCCAAGAATCGTGTACCAGCCCTCGAGACTTATGTTCAAGTTGTCAGTTCTCAAGTCACTAACCCTGATAACTTTGTCCACAGAACTCATGACAATCTCCGCAGAGAGGAGCGCTTGGCGTTGAATGCCTTGCGCTCCCGTACTGATATCATCATCAAGCCGGCCGACAAAGGTTCAGCTGTGGTCATCATGGATCGTCATCAGTACATTGACGAGGCCCACCGCCAGTTGAACAATCATACTAACTACATCTGCCTTGACTCTGACCCCACAGGTACATTCTCTCAAGAGATACAACAGGTGCTGGACGATATGCGATCACGTGACCAGCTGTCTAAGAAAGCTCATAAATTTCTCTCTCCCTCTGACTGTAGGACTGCCAGATTTTATCTCCTTCCAAAGATTCACAAGGCTGGCAACCCCGGTAGGCCCATTGTCTCTGGTAATGGTTCACCTACGGAACGTATCTCCCTGTTTATTGACAGTTTTCTCAAACCCCTCGTTCCACAGATGCCATCATACATCCATGACACCCCAGACTTTCTGCGCAAGCTGGATGGAATCAAGAACAAGATTCCCAGCACAGCCATCATTGGGACTTTTGACGTTTCATCCCTGTACACCAACATCCCCCACGAGGAGGGTATTCGTGCTTGTTCCTCGGCCCTGGCCAAGGCAGGACACACAACCCCACCCATCAGTGATATTGGCACCCTCATGAGACTTGTACTAACCAAGAACAATTTTTCCTTCCTAGGCAAACACTATCTACAGGTACACGGTACAGCCATGGGCACTCGCATGGCCCCCTCCTTTGCATGCCTCTTCATGGGCGACCTCGAAGAGCGCATGCTTGCCTCAGCACCATGTCGCCCCTGGGTATGGTGGAGATATATTGACGATGTATTTTTCATCTGGACCAGTGATCAGGACAGTCTGGAGACTTTCATTAATCACATTAATTCCTTCCACAGGACCATCAAGTTTACATCAGAGTATTCAGTGCATCAGACCAACTTCCTGGATGTCACCATCCGCAAGGAAGACAACTCGGTAACCACTGATCTGTATTCTAAACCCACAGACACCCACCAGTACCTCCACTCCTCCAGCTGTCACCCCAGGCATTGCAAGACAGGCATAGCATTCAGCCAGGCACTTAGACTCAAAAGGATTTGTTCTAATAATTCTGACTTTTCCCATCATGTACAGGTACTGAAGAATAACTTGGTTGCCAGGGGCCACAGCTCCCGCCAAGTTCAACGTGCTATCGCCAGAGCCAAATCTATCACCAGAGATTTTGCGCTCAAGAAAAAGACACCTAGCACTAATGCCGACCCCAAGATTCCCTTGGTCACCACCTTTCATCCTAGTCTCCCTCCCCTTCGTAAAATAACTAATGACAACCATCATATCCTTCATACTTCAGATCGCCTTGCCCGTGCCGCCCCTGACAACCCAATATTGGCTTATAGGCGCCCCCGCAATCTACGAGACCTGATTGTTCGAGCCGAGGTCCCCACCTTGGCTGCATCCCCTCCCATACAGCATGGTACTTTTAAGTGCGATTCCAGGTGTGTTGTTTGCCAGACTCACATGCAGGAGTCTGACTCCTTTTCTGGCCATTCATCTGGAACTACTCACAGAACCAATGGCAACATTACTTGCAACACCTCTAATGTCATATATCTCATTTCTTGCAGGGTTTGTGGTATCCAGTATGTCGGGGAGACCAAGAACACGCTCAAGAAGCGTTTCTATGGCCATCGATCGACTGTAAACACCAAGAAAATTGACACCCCTGTTGGTCATCACTTCAACTTGCCTAACCATTCCATTTCTGATATGATTCTACAGGGCATAGAATCACTTTTCCACCGCAAGGACTCAGTTCGCCTCAGCCGAGAGAAAGTTTGGATGAAACGTCTTCGGACTATTCAACCACATGGTCTAAACATCCAGGAAGGGAATGATTAACTTTTAATTTTTCCCCCATTGTCATTTGTTTACAGATTATCCTCCTGGCAAACCCTCTTGGGGTCTCTTGGCCAAATGGGGTTGTCTTACCATTTCCTGTTTATCTTTGCCACTAACCACATTCCTTTGTCCAATTCCCCAGCTTCAACCTTCATCCTAATCCCTCCCCGCATTCATCCTTACCCAAACCTCTCTCTTTGATGTTTACCCACTGCCATGCTCCCTTGCATCCCTCTTTTGTGTTTCTCCACCCACCCCCTCATGCATGTGTGTTCCCTACATGTTTGTTTCTTGTACTCTGTCATTTGCCTTTGAGAAAGAACTTGCTTAAGTTCGAAACGTCAGGCCAGCTAATTTTTTGATTTAATTAAAATTCGTTCACAACAAATTGCACTTATATCCTGTTTTCCACCAAACATCGTACCCGCCCTATTAGCAATTCTCTGAAGTTTGACTAAATCCCCTTATTTTGCATTATCAAACCAGACACAACAACTTGTAGAGGATGACACTCAATGACTGAAATATAGAAAAGCCTCATAATAGTTTTATCAACCCTGAATGATTTCAATTGCCTAAGGAAGTAAAGACGCTGTTGTCCTTTGGCAACGAGCAATTTACAGTGCTCAGACCATGAAAGGATATCATCTGTGGCTGTTCCCAAATACTTATAGGCTTGCACAATATCAATATCATCATTGTTGATTGTAATACAATGTAGCTGAGGTTTAAGTTTCCTGGGGTCAAAGATCATCTCTTTGGTCTTTTCAGTGTTCAACTTCAGAAAATTATCGCTACACCATGTAACAAAATTATGAATGGTATTTCTATAATCCAATTCACTATCTTTAAGAAAACCAACAATCAGTGTCATCTGCATATTTAAAAATGCTAACATTGTTAGAATGACTGATATAATCATTTGTGTACAAAATAGAAAGCAATGGAGAAAGAACACACCCTTGAGGGGCACTAGTATTCATTGGTATTTGTCGAGATAAAGTATTGTTCAATTGTACACGCTGAGTCCGATCCTTTAAAAAATCGCTTATCCATAGAATGAGAGATGGGTTGACATTCAGTTTTTGCAGCTTTCCCAGTAGTCGGTAAGTTGGATTGTATTGAATGCAGATGAGAAATCGATGAAAGTGGCCGGCGCATAGTAACCAATCTTATCAACGTGTTGCTGGATAGAGTTCACCAGACTAAGAACTGCATCGTCTACAGATTTGTTTGGCTGGTAGGCAAATTGGAATTTGTCAATACGATTGAGCAGTGGCTGTAGAAGAAATCTCATGATGATTCTCTTCAAGCACTTCATTGTCAGTGAGGTTAATGCAATTGGTCGATAGTCATTTAACTCGGACGGTCGAGCTCGCTTGGGTATTGGAACAACAAAGGCGGATTTCCAGCAAGATGGAATTAAATCGAGTCTGTTGACTGCTGGAAAAGAACCGAGTATGGAACTGCAAGTTGTTTGGCACAGACTTTGAGTACCTTTCCGTATACCCAGCACGATATGGGGCAGAGGGGTACCCCCCTTTTTGTCCCTATACCCTATACACTCTCCAGACTATTGTTACCTAACACATCCCCCCTAGACTTCTGAAAAGAATTTCTGAGATTCCGGGAACACAATGACCAACACAAAAGAGGGGGGGGGGGGGGGGGTTCGCTCTGCCCCATATCGTGCATCATATGCCTTTCCGGAGATTTTATCCGGACCAGCTGCTTTGCAGGGATTTAGCTTGTTAAACATTTTTTCCACTTCACTGACTTCGATGACAATACGCTGACTTTCCGTGTCAGTGGAGAGAGCTGAGCATATTGATAAGATCTGATCGCTGAAATTGTGCGTGTCAAAGCGACTAAAATGCATTTAGTTCGTTTGCTGTAGACAAGGGGTTTTCTAAATTTGCAAATGAGTCGTGTTTTTTCTTTTTAGAAAAACCTGTCATGTTTTGTAGGCCCTGCCAGGCCTCTCGTGGAGTATTTGTCTTGAAACAGTTTTCCATTTTTTCCTTGTAGTTTTCTTTGGCTTCCTTAACTGTTGATGACAGTTTTGATTTGAGCACTTTCAGTTTATTTTGGTCTTTCATTTGAAAAGCCTGTTTCTTCTCGGTGAAGATAGCTTTCAGTTCATTTGAGAGCCAAGGCTTGTTGTTTGGGTATATTTTAAAGGTCTTCACTGGGATATGTAGATCTTGACAGAAATGTACATATTCATGGATTACGTCCGTCGCCTCATCAATGTCTCCCGATCCATCCAGAAGCACTTCCCAATCGGTGATTTCAAAACACCTTTGCAGATTTTCAATTGATTTCTTGTTCCAAACCCTAATGACTTTTTCCCGAGGTTTTTCCGTTTTTAGTTTTTGTTTATATTTAGGCAAAAGATGAACGATGTAATTGTCCGAATGGCCAATACCTGGTCTAATGATCGACTTGTAGGCATCCTTTACTGAACCATAGCAGCGGTCAAGTATATTGTCTCCCCTCGCAGCCTCGTCGACATATTGAAAGTAATGGGGAAGGCTTCAGCTAAGATTGCAGTGGTATGAATTTTGGTGAGTCTGGTGATGAGTCCTCCATCTGTTGAACTGTATCGTATATCACACATGCTGCTTCATTTGAATCAGCATCCGGTGCAATGTACACGAGGAAAATGTGAACTTGATTGAATTCTCTTGGAAAATAATAAGGTCTAAAGGACACACAGAGTAGTTCGATGTTCGAGTTACAAATTGTTGCCCTTACTTTGTAGTTGTTGCACCAGTGATTACTAACATACATGCAGACGCCACCACCACGGCTTTTATTAGTGTTTTTATACGAGCGGTATAGAAAGAAAATGGCGGTCATAGGTGATCCGCAACGATGCTTGGCTAGGATCCTCAAAACACCAATACACTGGCGGAAGGACAAGTAGTAGTGCAGCACACCATATCCAGATGATGTTGGTAGAATAAGTAATCATTTTGTATATTTGGATAATCATATGTGCAGACACAGACACGTAAAACATTTTTTTTAAATAGAAATTTAAGAGCAAATTGAGCAAGTCGACTGGTCGCCGCAGAACAGCGCCCTCTCTAATTATGCAAGTAGTTTGACATATCGTGTCTGTTTATTAATTTTCGAGAAAACTTTATGTCAACAGACGGCGGGCTATTTTCTATAATACCTCGCACGTGCGCACAACTGCTCTTCGCCTCGGAAATGGATAGACCATTGGCTGTTCAAGTTGACGGCACCGTTTGCCATCTTTCCACTCCGTGCGATGTACGAATGTGCGTAAAACGAGTACAAACATACGACGTAGGCAGGCGCTAGGTTAGTCAGCAATGATTTATGAATGTTCTGCGAGTGGTAAGATGGCGGTTGCTGGCGGCAATTGTTTGTACAGCGCGCAGCGGTCAATGAGCTATCCAGAGTTTTATACATGGATATCCGTGGGTGTGTCGCATGAACAGTGTAAAAGATACATGCGCCTGCTGCGCCATAACAGTATCACACGGGCGCTTACACACAGCGAACAAGTTGCATCCTGATTATCATCAGCAATAGCGCTCTCGCAACAACCAGTTCGTCTGACAGATTTTGTAGAATAAACACGGAAATCTTTGCCGGAGTCGACCTATGAATATTACAGGAGTGGTACCTACTCAGAGCAACACGCTGAGAGGAACTGCATTCCAAAGGTAGGCGAACAGTTTATCATGCTTACTCAACTCTGAGGAAAGATCGAAGTGACGTATGTCTGCGTTTATGTACATGTAGGTGCACGTAGGAATGGTAGACCGGCTCCCGGTCCCTACATAATTCTTCATTTTATTAAGTTTACTTCCATATCAATATCAGTTGAATACTGTGGGTTATTTTGCTTAGGTACCGTACAGACTTGAGGCGACTTTTAAAAAGCAAAGTTTGTCTGGGTACAGACCCCCCGGTATAAATAAGAGGCTACATGCAATACAAGTAAACTGATAAATTAAGACAACAGCGGACCAATATGGTCGATGGTAACAGCGGAAAGTAGAAACATATTAATTAATTACAAATACAAACAAACAAACACACCAACAAACAAACAAAAACAACCCACAGTATTAAATGAGATGAGGGATCACACCATTGTCGATTGCATGGATGGTCATTTTTTGCTGACGTAAATAATTAACCCTCCATGGCATCTCTAGAACACAAATGAGGGCCCATGTACAACGTGAGGGATGCATACACCACAGATGGACATAAAAAAGTCCGCCGTGCATTGTGCTAGCAAAGCCCCACGAGTGTGCAGCGCGCGCAGCGAGTCTTCACGTCATGTTTCTACGACTTTTTATTCCTTTACTGGAGCTTTTCGGCATTTATACACATTCAATTCGGCAAAGATTTGAGCAAATTCTTGAAGCTAAAGACCGACAGTCAGGCCTCCATGTTTACTCATTGAAAACTGCACACGATCTAGATACATGGGTGTAAATCTTTGAGAAATCGGTTTGTCGATCGTTGTGGATCTTCTTTGCTGTCTCATCCCAAACCTGGCGCTTCTGGTTCACAGTTTCGTTTTCGCCCCGAGTAACCTTATTTACGACGTTGTGGCACAGGGATGCTATCTGTTTACAAGTACCCCTTAAAGGGTCACCGAAATGTAACAAAATTGGAAGAATGCATCGTTTAGAGTTGTAATCAATAAATATTTAATTGACCTTTTTGCATTTCTATTGTAATACAAACCTTTTTAAGTGCAAAATTTCGAGCCGGTTGCCCCGCCCCCCAAAAATCTCACTTACACTAGTAGCCCGGATGTCAGAACCGTGACGTCAGCTCTAGGCCGGCCAGCCATGCATGCACGATACGACCATACATAGCTCGTGTACGACCAAACCGAGAAACATGGCAAAATCATCACAAGTTTTCATAATATTTGTCCCTATCTGACTTAGCGGAGGAGGATGAACATACGGGAATGAAGTCGGTATAATCATGGTGGAATGCTTACATGTATGAACCAGAAGTCCAAAGAGACGAAAGCATTAACAGAGCTTGAAAATCACAACGCGTATCTATGGAGAAGTTTACGTCCAGCGTTAAACATTTACATGCCTTTACCATTCTGGGATTTAGGCCTACCCCACGAATTCGAATTTCCCCATCAAAGTTCCCAGTTAGCAGCAAAGAAAAATCTTTTTGCTGGAATGACGTTTTCTTTTAGCCTTAGGATTATCCCCTTCCAAATGGATGAAAACAAATCAAACATGTACCACACATTACATATGTGTACAAATATAGATGTTTACACATTTTCCAGCTGAAAGATTACTTTAAACATACATATGAAAACAGTGTATGGTGGGATTGCTGCACAGTGGGGCGTTTAGGGATAAAAAAGGGACGTTGGACTTTTTTTTTTGGTTCAGGACCAAAGACAGCACCCATAGGAGTAATTTTGTCCCAGAAGTTGTTTTAGATATGTTTAGAGATCATCTGACTGTCCATTTTTGAGATATCAGATTTTGTATTGTTTTTTGGTAATTTTCACTTGACTAAAAAGTGTATTAATGATAAGTTCATTCAGTTTTACTTATGAAAAAGGTCTACTGAGCACAACACAAGGAAGTTTCTTTATAGCTATAACATATTCAGCCCCGAGAATAATGCCACTGATCACAGATATCACAACAATGGTTTGTATTAAAACATCTTCACTAATCACAGCCATTTTCCCTCTTAAGTTCGGTTGAACACGTTCATATTTAAGTGTTGATTTTCATGTTTGCCTTTTTAAAGATATAAGATCAAAATGTGGCTACTTTTCCGTAAAAATGAAAAGTCTTGGCTAAAAATCGATATCAGGCAATGTAGCCTCAAATTTGGCCCCAAATAAGACATGCATGCAAAACCACGAATAACCTAACAATAGAAAAGTATTTATGAAAAACGACAGTTAAATATAAACGTGTTGTTGATACTTCATGCGAATGCGAGGCGAATTTCATGACGTCAACAATTGAAGTTTCATTGTGACGTGCTCCGTTACCTTAACGAATTCGCTTCGCATACGCATGAAGTATGAACAGGGCTTCAGTCGTACAGAATAAACTGTCTCCGATATTCTGAATCTTTTGTATAACTTCATTTTTGAGACAGTGTAAATTTTCTGTTAAAGCACAAATAGATAAAATAGAAATTGTCCAATTAGCATAGTTGACATTTTAAACCCTTTTGAAAACAGCTGAACTATCAATTTTCTTCAAATTTTCCATATTTCTTGGTTTTTCGACCTCAGTTTTCTGCAAAATCTGGCCGAGGCCGGAGCTTTTAAATATTTTTCCCAAAAATTGCTAAGTAGCCCAAGCCAATTTTTTTATGTTCCAAACAAATCACTTATCATTTATAAAGTATCCACAACTAAACCGAAGTGACCCGACAAAAAGAATGTTTCCTTTTTTTGAGTCGCCCTAAAAAATAGTGAAACTTGGGACGATTATTTTTAATTTTCTGATCCGATTCTAGGTACAATTTGATGTAATCTAGTCAATAAATACCTCCTGGGTAGGTAGAAACCATACAACGGTGTACAGTATGTTTTGGGAATAAAATTTCAATGTTTAAGATATTCTGTACATAATTTTTAAATATTGAGATATTTGACTAATTCCTGACGTTTTGTTTCTCTGGACATTAAAATTCAATAAAAACGGTTCCCGAAGGGCTAGAGAGTTGATCTAAAAAGTAGAATGAGCCCTAGAGTCTTTTCTATCTAATAGCAGCAGTTTTAAAGCATTTTAAAATGGTCAGATTTTCGCCCAATTTCCCCCTTTTTCCCCCATTGTGTGCTGGCACGGAGTATATTTATTCTACACCCTATGTGTTTAACAATTAAACACAATCTTGTTGTCCGTTTGCAAATATGTTGAGAAGCTGAACATTACGTGTCCAATAGTTCCAAGACGTAATGACGTCACACTTTGTTTACATGTGCGCTTTCCTATGGGAGCGAGGTGGGGACGACTGTCTGGCGTGCCGACCTGGCTCACATGGGAAAGCGCACATGTAAACAAAGCCATTACGTCATTACTTTTTAAGTCTATTCCTAAACTTCAATGTTCAATGGCTAAACACTATCTATACGCTAAACATGTTTAGCATGTAAATGTGTTAACTGAAAATGTTTAGAAAAGTGTTTAATTGCTTGCAGTTTTTGCAGTACAGCTCACACCATATCGTAACATTATTAGCGATGTGGTAAGGGGTAAGATGCTGCCACCAATATTACACAGCCACTTATCTAAGAATCTTCGTATGAACAATTTTTAGTGACCCACCCAGCAGAACCTGCACATTATCCATCCACTATATCGTCCCCATTTCCTCATGCACAACAGGAATCGTTAGGTTTGCAAGGTCAAGCTGGTTTCCTGGATGACATTTGCATAGATAATGCAGCAGGGACATTCTCTCCGATGCCATTATACTGCACTGATTTCACATCCTTATACAATAATAGTGATTTACCGTCGCGTAATGCTTCCTCACCACCAGTTCTGATATCAATAGCCTTATTTTCTAAAATAAAACTGATTTAATGATATAAAAACATGACAACTGGTTCCAAACAAATGTAGATTTCGACGTTTCCTTTGTTAACACAGCCAGTCATGCAAACACTTGACACCAAATAGCAAAAGTATTCTGGTTCCAAATATTGCATTGACGTCATCACGTCGGTACTCTATACTTGGAATCATTTCCAAGAATCTGCGTGTCAACCTGAAGTGCTTGTTATCAGTTACATATGTGTAGTGTATGTATACACTAGCAGCTTTTGGAGAGATTAATTTCAAGCCAACTTTTAGTCTCATATTCCCAATGGGAAGTTGGGTTGGCCTAGCGGTACTTTCCTCGCCTTCCACCTCTGTTACCCCTCTTGGAATCCCACCCAGAGCTGACATGCAAATTGGGTTTTCGGTCCCTGCCTGATTCCGTGGGTTTCCTGGAAAATCATTCAGGTTTCTTTTTTCCACCTCTGAAACTTTCTTGGTCCTCTCTCTCGTCTCTCTAGGTTTCTTCATGCCTCCAGGGTGTTGAGTTTAAAATAGATAGACATTATAGATAGGCAGAGTGCCTATTATGTACATGTATATCACTTCCAATTAAACAAGACGCAATCAACACATAAAACATAAAGGCCTAAGTACCGTATTCCCAGAAATTATCAGAACTAACATTGACTATACGAGCCCAGAAAATGTTCCAAAATTCAATATGAAATCGCCCCCACGTATAGCATATTCCTGCAGAGTGAGTAGGTTTCACCGTCCGCAACAATCGAATTAAGTGCAACACTTTTCTGTTTCTTTTTGAGGTTCCTGCACTTGCATGTGGGTTTTTTGTCACCCAAGGCTACATGTAGCTCAGCAGTCCCCTTCAAATTTTTTTTGGTAACTGGGCATGGATTTTTTCTTTTCGTTTTCAGTGAAAACATATATTTTTAGAGCAGCTCTTACCTCTCCACGACTTTTACGTTGCATTAGAAACATGATTTCCTGTAGAGCCTAAAAAGTAAAGGGTCACGCGGTGGGCTTCCGGAGACCTCGGGCGGCCCGCCTATGGGCAATTTACACTGGGTTGCCTTTCTCTTTGGTGTGATTTTTGGCAGAACGATTTCTAACTGTAACCACACCCCCAAGAAATATGTACGCTGGAATTTTGTCTTGGAAATCCTTAGGTAGAAGTGGGGGAAATACTTGACGATGGGTAAAACACAAATTTATTGACGACCTTTCACATCCGGTATTTTCGTTCCCTGGTCTCCTTGTTCGTTTCGATCAGCCAAAGTAGATGTTGTTGCCCCGATTAGGCCAAAAGTGTTTCAATTGGCTCTGAACGTTACACTGATTGGCTCAGATGTGTTGAGGGTAGGCTACTTCATGTAAAAATAAATTGTTTGCAATACGTTATGGAAAAATAGGTATATATCGCATATCGAAGTTGAACCCCAAATGTATCCTGCATTTATCGAATTGGTATGAAATTATCATCACAATGTAGCCTAGGATCTTCGCTTTAAAAATGATAGGTCACTTCAGGTCGATAATTGCTGGGCATGAGGTGTTTGTGCAGAACAAGTACAAAACTTCCTTGTTCAAGTTTCTGTAACATTGGATGATGTTACTGGTGACCCTAACAGTGGACCCTATCGCCCTAGTGTTATAGACCCAAGGTTTGAATACGTGAACGTATTTATATATGTTCACATTGATCACCACTCAACATCACCCAATCTTGCGCAAACTTGTATACAGCATGGTTTTGCACAAACACTCCATGCTTAATAATCCGTGGTCTGTCTTGGGCGACTGACCTATATATCGTTTTAAAGGGAATACCCCAGGCTACACAATGATATTAATTTGATGACATCAGTTTCATTAATGTAGGACACATCTGCTGTTCAATTTGGATATACTTTCTTGACTCACACTGTATTGTCTGTTTCTTGCGTGGAACCTGGAAGAAGGTTTGAAGTTTAGCAAAAACGGCTCGGCATTGTTTTTTTATAGTACTTTGCAAGACTTTCACTTCAGTTTAATTAATAGCGACATGTGAATATAGCAGTTGGTAGAAATCATTTGTACATCAGTTCTGTATAGGTCTCAATACTTTCTTCGACACCTATAGCTGTCTCGGGTTTGCAGGGCTACAGTCAAGTCCATCACAAGTCCATCACAAGTCCCTGCAAGTCCATCACACCAGTCCTAATTCCTATCACAAGCTATTCAAATGAGCTTTGACAAAGGCATTCTTTTGTCATTGTTCATCCAGTTACTTGTGACCGGCTTTATGAAAGAACTTCAGACTGGACTTGCGAAAGGACTTGTGAAAGGGCTTGCAGAAACTCGACTACAGCTCTGCGGGTTTGTCTTATACTTTCGAGGTCTCTACATTTTTCTTGTCTCGGACCCGAGACCTAAAAAACTTAAAAGCCTTTACTCTTTCATTGACGCCAACTGATCTTGATGCTTCTAAGTAATGTAAAGGTTATGTGCTCTAGAAGAATTAATCCTGAAGACATAGATCTTTTTGTAAGTGCCTGAAATAAAAGTGACTCGTTTTTGAAAAACAAATCAAAGGTACATGTAACTTCTGATTTGTGTTACTTTTAACGTCATTTTGATGTGACCTTACTATTGTCATAACAGAATATTTTCGTGTTCTATTTTCTGTACTCTTTATATCTTATCTTTTTTTTAAAGATCGGGTGTACAGGTTGGCCGTAGTGCTGCTTCTGCCTGGTGGCGTCATGGATAGAACCGTCTCGTCGAGAAAGCTGGTTGACTGAAGTGCGCCCAACTGCCCCTCACCGGATGTCCCAGTTATTCTTGGGCGAGCCCAGATCAGAATACGTCCCACAGCGAGGTTACGTCCCTCAAGAGAGAAGCCAGTCGTCCAACGCGTTCTCAAAATGTGTATTGACTGCCAGTCTAATAGTCCGTAACGTAATCTTGGTAAATATAAAAAACGTGCATTTCCTTAATTAACACCCATCCTGCCGACCACGCCAATTGTAACCATGTGGTGATGGGGGATATAGATAATCTAATCATGATGACAAACAGAGGGCGTTTACGAAGAACATGCACGAGCTCCTTTTCAGAAAAACATATTGGATTTTTGTTATTCTATATACATTCACATTTACCAAGTATACATGTACACACGGCATAAACGGCGTAAATATGCGGTGATAATCTAATTATCCAAGCGTAATTTTCACAGCACTACGGTTCATGCACATAGGATGGATGGGGTTTCAACCAGTACACTCGGTGGCAGCCAGCACAGAAAACTGGCCACCACCCCAAAACAACCCCCTTATAAATGGTGCACGTCCATGGTCGATTACACACAGACAATAAATACAAAAATTATACCAAACATCAAGTTATGTAAGACATGCCACACAGTCCAACTGCTGCCCAGGTGACTGTTCCAAGGGATAATGGAATGCCATACCAAAGGACAATCCCAGGGAACAATCAACCAGGAGGCAACAATATGAACTATGTGGCCTATTGTCACAAGTATAACGGATGGGAAAGTAGGTGACCGACCATACGGGCTGGTCACACTCACCCGCTAAAATACTTTCACGTATAAGGTGCGAGTTATATGGTCCCTACAGCAATTTGTGTAATTCAGACATGTCTCTAAATAGTTTAAAATTGTCATTTAGTCTTGTAAATGACATCTTATTTGTTATAAATACTTCAATTTTAGCAATAGCAGTTCAACCTCCGACTTCGACCATTTCTTGCATGCTATTGCTAATGATATGCTTTGTTCGACGCGCGCGACGACCACATGGGCAAATTTGACGAAATTTGTAGTAACTGTTTTATGTTTCCCTTTTGGGTAATTGTTTCCCCGGCTCAGCATCAGCATCATTACAACCTTTGCAAATTGTAACCATGCGGTGATGGGGGATATAGAAAATCGAATCAAGATGACAAACAGAGGGCGTTTACGAAGAACATGCACGAGACAGCTCTAGTCGGTCACCTACTTTCCCATCCGTTATACTTGTGACAATAAGCCACATAGTTCATACTGCTGCATCCTGGTTGATTGTTCCCTGGGATTGTCCTTTGGTATGACATTCCATTATCCCTGGGAACAGTCACCCGGGCAGCAGTTGGACTGTGTGGCATGTCTTACATAACTTGATGTTTGGTATAATTGTTGTATTTATTGTCTGTGTGTAATCGACCATGGACGTGCACCATTTATAAGGGGGTAGTTTTGGGGTGGTGGCCAGTTTTTCTGTGCTGGCTGCCACCGGGTGTACTGGTTGAAACCCCATCTATCTTATGTGCATGAGCCGTAGTGCTGTGAAAATTACGCTTGGATAATTAGATTATCACTGCGTCTTTACGCCGTTTATGCCGTTTGTACATGTATACTTGGTAAATGTGAATGTGTATAGAATACAAAAATCAAATTTATTTCTCTGAAAAGGAGCTCGTGCATGTTCTTCGTAAACGCCCTCTGTTTGTCATCATGATTCGATTTTTCAATATCCCCATCACCGCATGGTTACAATTAAATAAAAAAGGTCTCGAGGTCGCGGTCTGGAAGCAGAAGGTCTTGTCTTGGTCTCGGACAGGACATGAGTCCAGGTCACAATCTTGGTCGTGGTCTCAGACATGTGGCTGTCGAGGTGTCGGTCTCGGACATGTGGGTCTGGAGGTCTCGTTCTCAGACCCGAAGATCGCGGTTTTGGTCTGGGATATAAATGTACATGTATGGGTCTCGAGATCTCCGTCTCGGACATGTGGGTCTCGAGGTCTCGGTCGAGGAGTAAACAGTAAACACGAGTGGCTAAAGTGCTCAGCAGTGGAAGTGCTCACATTGAAGGGTCATGTAATAGTTCACGGTTAAGTGACTGCACCTGATGTAAGCACACTATGTAAGCACATTGTTTACACTGTTCTCATAGGGTAATTTGAACTCAGCGGTCATACTGTTATCACACTGTGTTGTCTGTGTGAGACTGAATTTGGATAATAGTGATTTCATAACATGAGCATGTAGTGCCCCACAGTGTCCCCATAGTGTGACCTCAGTGTGATCATTGTGTCCACAAAGAATTAACATGTGTCCCCCATAGTGAGACTACATCTTGTATTAGGAGTAATACGATTTTTAGTAGGCTGGCTCCCCTAATAGTTTATTCGACGCCATTTGAAAAACAATTAAATGCATGGCAAAGGCATGATATTGACATAATGGAAAGTACATTTTTGGGCAAAACACTAGCAAGCCAATGTAGTTTGGTGCCACAACCAAATTGTGTCGACTCCCGTGGTTATCATAACAACCGATTTAGTATGCGTTTCAGCTACTATATTGGAACGTCACGCTTGTGGAGGTCAAAAACAATATTTCGGTACATGTATGTAAACGTACTTGCCACAAATGCTTTTGTTAAATGACTTACTTCAATGCATTATGGGAATACAAAATGGACGCCCAGGCGAACAGCTTTTTTATCGTTCCAGACTTTATGCTTTTTTGAAGTGTACGTTTTGGCAGGAGTTTTCCCTAAATTAATCTTGCATGCCAAAGAAGACTTTTTAATGAGAGATAAGGACACACATAATATATTTACCAAATTAAATGAAAATTTAACCGAATAAATACAAATTGTTGAAACTATGGAAAAACACCCTTTTCCCAAAATGGACAAATATGGTCCAGCGCGGTACATGGTACATCGACCGAAGTCCATGGAAATTAATAGGAGCACAATGTGCCCCTCCCCTGCCTCGGTCATTAGAACAACTCTCCCCCCCCCCCCCCAAAAAAAAAAACCTCAAATGCAAACGCATCACAATCCACCCCCAAAACTGTTAACTGAATTCAAAAGATTACACTTGTAGAAAAAGGACAGGAAAAATGACAGGAATAAAATCATGCTGTGTGCATCCGCCCATCTGAAACAGAAATACACAACATTTCCCAGATTTTGATGCATCTGAAGTTTACGATAATGAACTTCCAGTTGCTAATTTGTCTTGCTTTTCTTTTGAGAAATAACTTCATGACAGTACAACTTATACGTCAGGAACATACACTGCACAAAGAACATGCCCAACTTTAGCCTTTTAAAAGGCTGAGGTAATGTGTGTCCATGCACCGGGTGTTTTTGTTACTTAAAGCTTTGACGGAAGAAAGGCACAAGCCACTGTGAGCGAATGTGTAAAGGTGTTTGTGCCAACCGTCACTGGGGAAGGTGTGCTGGTTTTTTCCCCAAGTGGCACACGTTTTAAAATGGTATCTCGTTGTTGCATTTTTAGAACTGGAAGTATGGCTACCTTATCCCTCCAAGGCAAGAAAGGACGTCAGCACAAGCGGCAATGCGGTGTTTGCGACAAAGATTGCCGTACAGACTTCATTAAGTGTAACACTTGCGTCTCATGGTTTCATGGCCGGTGTCAGCAGCTGACTCCGGAGCAACTGGCATGTTTAGGTAAATCTACACCCGACTATACTTGCCGAGGATGTTGTAAAACTCCGGGCTGGTTCGATGAAAAACTGTCACTACAAAGACTGGCACAGGTTGCATCCGGTATAAATACTCTGAAAGCTGGAGTTGACCGTGAGCGTATCTTGATCCGCGATGCTCCCTGCCTTGCTGGTATGGGTGCAAACGTATTGATGTGTGAAAGCATGGCGGTTGATCGTCCCTCTATGCAGCTTCTCCAAAACTCAGATGGGATTGATGGTCGTAGTCCAGTATCAGCCAGTGCCGATGGAAATTGCCTGTTTAATGCATTGTCCATAGCTATCAAAGGAGACGAGTCCTTGGCAACAGAACTCAGGCTTCGCACCTGCATCGAAATGGTGGCGTATAGTGACATTTATGTTGACATGCATCGCCATACTCGTCTAGAGATTGTGAGTCCATCGTATGATGAGGCGTGCAAGGCCTGTGCTAATATCGGCCACAGCTCATCTGCATGGACAATCCAGGCGGCTGCATCAGTCATTGGTAAACCCATCATATCAATCTACCCAACAGCAAATGGTATGAAAGATGAGTGCATTAGCATACTGAACAGAACGTTTAATCCTCGAGTTATGAGCAAAAAGATCCCAGTGTACTTAATGTGGACTTCAGCTAACCCCAAATCTGAAGGTACATGGACACCGAACCATTTTGTCACCTTATTAAAATATGTCTGCAGCAAACAGACATTTGCACAAGCTGTAGCTGCAAAGAGAACCATTCCTTGTCACCAGCAACCCACGCCCACTCCAGTTCAGCAGAGACAACCCAGTCCCAACCACAAGCAGGCAGTGTCGGACTCTCATGTTGTCGAGTCCTCACCAAAGCCTCCATCACCTGGTATTTCTACCAAAGGAACTGCTTCTGGTCACCAGCAAGCCGAATCAACTTCATGTGCTCCAGAAGCCAGCTCCGGTCATCAGAAGGTACAGACTGACCCACCTGTTAAGGTTGGGATCTCACCAAAACCCCCTTCACCTAGAAGTTCTCATAAGAAAACCGTTCCTGGTCACCAGCAACCCAAATCAACTCCACTTAAGCCGGGACAACCCAGCTCAGATCATCAGAAGGCAGTGCCTGTCTCGCCTATTAAGCTCGAGTCCTTTTCAGAGTCCCCCTCGCCTGGAATTTCCTCAAAGAGAACTGTTTTTGGTCAACAGCAAACCACATCAACCCCACATCAGCAACGACAACCCAGCTCCAATCACAAGCAGGCAGTGTCAGACTCCCCTGCTAAGAGCAAGTCCTCACAAAAGCCCTCACCACCTGGTATTTCTACCAAAGGAACCGTTTCAGGTCACCAGGAAGCCAAGTTAACACCATTTTGGCCAGAACCTAGCTTTAATCATCAAAAGAAAGAGCCTCACTTACCAGTTAAGGTGGATACCTCACCAAAGCCCTCTTTACCTGAAATGTGTACAAAAGGAACTGTTTCTGGTGAACAACAAGCTAAGTCAACTGGACAACCAAGCTCAAACCCCGAGCTGCCGAACTCTGCTGTTCAGGTCGAGTTCCCACCAAATCTCCATAGACCCAGAATTTCTACCAAGAGAACTGTTCCCGGTCACCAGCAAGCCAAGTCAACTCCACTAAAGCGGAGACAATTCAGGAGAAATCGCAAGCGGTCACACAAACCTCCTTTGTCTGACCGTTTCCCCAAGAGAACTGTTCCTGTTCACCAGCAAGTCACGTCAAGTCAACTTTGGCAGACACAGCCCCGCTCAGGTTGCCGTAAGGCAGTGCCACACTTACATGCCAAGTCTTCAGTGGCTCCCCCGTGTACTTCAGCAAAAAGGTCAGTGAAGATTATGCGTAGACTAAGGAACTGTAAGCTTCATTACTCACGCAAAATATCAAAAGTGCATTTTCTATAACTCAAGTCTTCTGTACGGATCAGTAGGTGAAACAAATCCAATTTTGGTTGAAATTTTCCCAGGAAAAAGAAATACATACTTCATAATCAACACCAATACTGAAATATCAGGCAACTATCTGACAGGGCGAACAGGTCCTACACCTCTGACGTCTGAGAGTGATCTCGCCTCTGGGGCCACACCCTTGGCTATATACTAAGGAACAATAAAACAATATACCAAACACTCCCACTACGTTGACTTTAGTCCTATGTGCCTATAACAAAAGTTCTCATTACACTAACTATCCCTACTGTAAACTCTGCGCTAGATGGAAGAATGGAATGCTATACATGTAGTTTGTGTCCTTAATTCACCATAGGGTTACATAATAACTAGGCTGTGGGGAGACACTAATTTATTATGCACAAGTTTAAAGGAAAAGTTTCTGTACTAACACAAAATTGAAGTAAATTCACAGGGGGAAAAAGAAAAGCAACATTACTCATGACAAAGATACTTTAAAGGAAACTCCGATCACGAGTCCAACTGTGTTCTGCCGTACCTGCAGTTATGCGGAAATGCAGAAAAATCGGTTCGCAAAAACCTACTCGCTTATTAATCTCGGCCATCATTCGGCTGAACTTGGGTCTCTGGGACTGGCGATTGGTCTGGATGTTGCTGGAGAGTCGCTCTTTCGGTCGCGATGCGACAAAGACTGCTTTCTTTACTTGACCGCCTCTCTCCATTCAGCTCTCTGCTGTGAGAGTGATGTCCATAGGTCGGTCTTGATGTCTCAGCTTCAGGTTTCTCTTGATGGTATCCTTGAATCTGAGACGAGGGCATCCTCTCTTTCTGTGACCAGAACGCAGTTGAGAGTAGAGGATCTGTTTTGGTAGCCTGTCTGACGACATCCTCATGATGTGTCCAGTCCACCGGAGATTCTTTCTGATCAGAAGATTTTCCATAGAGGGCAGCCCTGTCCGATCGAGTATTTCCTTGTTTGCCACTTTGTCATTCCAGGTTAGGGTGCCCTCACACCATAGCGATCACCAGTTGCGTATGGTTGCGAATACAAAATAGTGGTCATAAGTTCCGAACGCAACTCACACGCAACTAATAGGTTTTATAGGTTTGAAGTACGCAACAAGCACGTAGATGATCGCAGACACACGCAGAGTAAGTTCAGAAATGTTGAACATGTTCAATAATTCTCTGCGAATGCCTGCGATCAATTTATACGCAACAGGGACGCAACAGGTACGCTACGCACGCAACACGATTGCAACAGGTACGCAACTCATAAGTTATGAACGCAGAAGATCGCAGGTCCAAATTTGAGGTAACTGACCAGGTTTTGGTAGCGTACATGTTGCGAATGTGTTGCGTACCTGTTGCGATCATGTTTCGATCTTGTTGCGATCCTGTTGCGTGTGTAGCGTACCCCCAACCTATTGTGCTTATTCCCAGCGTATCCCCAACCTATGCCCTGCGTATCCAACCTATTAGTTGCGTGTGAGTTGCGTGTTAGTTGCGTACTACATGCGTGTTGAGAAATGGTATAAATAGTTTTGAAATCACTTATGGGGTCACTTCTATCTGATTTTTTGGTAGCTTTCCCCATGTTGACTCTTCGATGATCAAATCAGTACTGAAGAAAATATGTTGTTGTTGTAGAGTTGATGGCACGTATGGCAATCAATGTGCCCTGTGTGCCATTAGCATTCTCGTTTTCGTCACTTCTGCACGGTGATCAGTCTATCATGAAGGTCACAATATAGAACTTCGTAAAATGTACTAGGTAACTAACTACATGTATAATTGGCTGCTCGTGATATAGAAAATTTAATACTTTCGGAATGTACCAATGGTTATAAAACTACGTGGACAGAAAGGACATGGAGGGGAAAAAACATAGGCAATTCTCCAGACACACAGTGCCGCGCATAATGCTCCTGCGAGGTCGGCCGTTTCCCATGCAGTTTAAGGGCCCGGGCCCCGCCGGTATCTTTACAGGTCCGCATCCCTCCAGGTGATGAAAATGGCGCCGCACCGTGTATCTGGCCAATCACACACATTCCCTCCCCATACTTGTACAATACCACAGAAATCAGGAGGTGCTCTATCACAGAATTAAATGGCAATACTACAATCATATATATACTGTATAATTTGAGGGGAGTTTAGCTTCTGTCCTAGTAATTGAGTTAATGTCATTTGTGCCGGAGAGAATCCAAGATCTTTCTGGAGTTTCTCTCGCCTGAAGAAAATACTGAATCTGCTCCGCTTTTATAGGTTTTTATCACGTGACCGATATTCGCAACTACCACGCAACTAGCACGCAGCTCCAACGCAACTTGAAAGTTTTGAACGCAACTCAAACGCAACTCGTAAGTTCTGCACGCAACTCACACACAACTCGCACGCAACTCGTACGCAGGTGATCGCAGATATTGGGGGATCATAAGTTCAGTTCGCAACCCACACGCAACCCACACGCAACTCACACGCAACCCATAGGTTGAATAGGTTAGAAATTGACAACATTGTTGATTTGGGTTGCGTTTGGTGCGTATAACAATATTTTTACACGCAACTCATAGGTTTCAGCATACGCTATGGTGAGGGCACCTTAACCCTGATCGAACGCAGATGTCTCATCATGAAGGCATGTAGCTTTTTCACTTGTCTGTACACTGTCCAGGTCTCGGCTCTGTAAAGTAAGGTCTCTGGTATAGTCGACCGAAAGAACAGATGCGCTGTAGCCTTCGCCATCCTCATCTGTATTTCAACATCAATGCGTCCATCACTTGATATCGTGATTCCGAGGTAGGTTTATTTCGGAACAGAGCTCAGCTTGATTCTATCAACGATGATATCCTCCTCTCGGGTTCTTGTAGAGTTGGGCTGGTACAGCACTTCCGTCTTCTTGATGTTGATCTTCAGGCCAAACCGCTTAGACGCATCGGAGAAAGCATCCACTATTCTCTGGATCTCTTCAGCAGAGTGGGCAACTAGTGCACTGTCATCCGCGAACAGCAGCTCTCTCACAAGTATCTGAGTAGTTTTGTTCTTCGCTCTGAAGTATGCCACGTTGAAGAGGTCAGCGCTCTGTCTTGACTGTATATATACGCCATCCCCCGTGCCTCGGAAAGCCTCTTCGAGCATTGCCGATAGGAAGATGGAGAAGAGCGTGGGGGCCAGTACACAACCTTGCTTGACACCATTTGTAACACCGAACGTTTCCGAGACTTCCCCTCCATCACTGACATTCGCCATCATTCCCGTGTGTAGAGCCTCGATCATAGTTGTGAACTTCTCTTGGCATCCATATTTCCTCAGTAGCTGCCATAGCCCAGTCCTCCCAACTGTATCGAACGCCTTCGTGAAGTCGACAAATACCATGTGGTCGGTCCTGCTCAATGCACTTTTCTTGTAGTTGTCGGAGACAAAAGATCATATCCATGGTGCTCCAGTTGGATCTAAAGCCACACTGTGTCTCTGGAACTACCTGGCGCTATGTGAATAAATAGTCTGTTGAGGAAGAACCTGGCGAATATCTTGCCTGCTATGGAAAGAAGAGAGATTCCTCTATAGTTCTCAGACTGTTCGACCTCCTTTCTTGTAGATGGTTACAATGTTGGCATCCTTCCACGCTTGTGATTCAGATCCCTCCTCCCAGGCTTTGATGATTAGTTGGTGCACCGGATTGGCTCCTCCGTGCTTCCATACTTCAACAGGAATTCCATCACCCCCAGGTGCTTTGCCGTCTTTCCGGCCGGCGATTGCCCTAGCCATCTCATCCATGGTTGGAATCTCATCGGGGAATGTGTTGGTAATGCTCTGCTGGATGTTGTCAAGAGCTTCGGGTTCTATGTCACCAGGGACATTGAGTAGCTTCTGGAAGTGTTCATTCCATCTTTCCACAACTCTTTTGCTACCAGAGAAGGTCTCCATTCTATCTGCTGATTTCAGGGGAACAGGTCCCTTCTTCACGGGTCCCCACACTTCATGTCGTTTCTGTCTGCTGCTCTATGTAGCTCCTCTGCCTTCATTTCCCACCAGTCTGACTTCGGGGCACGGGTGCAACTTTATACGCTGCAGCGGTGGATCTAGTGCTCCTGGTCTGCAACACTCTCTGGTCTCTTCTGCTCATAAGATTCTGTAGCTCCTTGTCGTTGGGATCAAACCAGTCTTGATGTTTTCTGTCAGGCTTGCCGAGAGATGTTTTAGTTGTGTTGTACACGACCTGCTGTAGAGCTGCCCATTCTTCGTCCGGTGTTGAGCTTTCCTTCTCCACCCATTGG
Organism: Hippasteria phrygiana; assembly: GCA_037893225.1. NCBI lineage: Eukaryota > Metazoa > Echinodermata > Asteroidea > Valvatida > Goniasteridae > Hippasteria > Hippasteria phrygiana. The sequence goes on from JAZGUH010001244.1 coordinate 45,129, forward strand.
GCGAGAGCGCTATCCATCTCCTGCTCGAAGCTCTCCCAGTAGCTGATGGTACATATTTTTGCTGTGTTAAGTTGGTCGGTTTTCGTGCCCCTTGCCTGTTGTGCTTTTGACGTATTCTAAATGCCACTTTTGACCTCGACATCTGGTGATCGTTCCAGCAGTTAGCTCCACGCATGACTCGAGTACTGTGGATGTCCATCTTATTCCGACACATCGGTGACCGGAACGAGGATGCATCCACTAGTCTTGCTTTTATCCTTCTGTTTTAACATGGTAATCCTTGGTAAGATAGGGACATTTGTCTGGCGTCATGACCTGGCTCCCATAGGAAAGCGCACAGATAGTAAAGACTCCGAATCTATCAATTGAATTTTTTAAAATCAATTTTAAGACTGAAAAGTCACCGAAAGCAGTCTTTAAAAGGGGGCGGCCATCTTGCACATTAATGCTCAACGTGATCTAAAATATAAGAGATGCTTTTCTGTTTTGGGGGTTTTTAAACGGCAATATGGCTTATTTTGTAAGCCTGTGAAGGAATTATTTTTGTCTATTAATGATTATGTACTATTATTTACGTCTTCAGTACCCAGATGAAACAAGGAACTCTCCGTCAGCGGGATGCAGATAGGATCCGTACCGGTGTCGTCTACAACCACTCACTCACCAAACTTGTAAGCAGGAAGACAAAGGTCAAAGCGAGTAGAAAGCAGGCTTTTTTGTCAGTTCTTGACTACAAGAAGCCCTCGCGCAGACTGAACTTTGACGAGAAAGCGACCCAACCTCACCAGGAGGATTCGTCTAGTACAGCGCAGTGTGAGGACAGCACTCCTTTGGCTTCGGAGCCAGACACAACGGGTAGCCCAGCTCCTCATCAGGAGGATTCGTCTAGTACAGCGCAGTGTAAAGAGAGCACCCCTTCGGCTTCGGATCCAGATACAACGGGTAGCCCAGTTCCTCATCAGGAGGATTCTTCTAGTACAGCGCAGTGTGAAGAGAGCACTCCTTCGGCTTCGGATCCAGATGCAACGGGTATCCCAGCTCAAAAGGACAGGTAATACACACATTGTCACTACTGAATGCAATCCTATCCTTCGTAGCCACCAACTATACTACTCATAAAAAGGGATGTATTTGTGTATTAAAGCTGCAGTTTTCGAGCTTTGGCTGAACATTTTAGTTCATTAGATTTTATTCTAAAAACAAAGAACGTATAGGTAAACTTTATTGGCACGAAAAAACGCTTATTACACTCTGCAATGTATCTGGTCTTAAAATACGTGCGGTGGTTGCCCTTATACATACATTATACCACTGTATGGAGGTCCCGCTCCTATTGCACAAATTGAATTTATTAACGGTGTTATTTATCTTAAATCGATTATATTTTGTGGAATGTCTGGTTGGAAAGCTCATAACTTTTTTGGAATTAGAAATGGGCGAACCCAGAGTGCCATTTCCTGGGGCTGCCACTAGGGGGGGGGGGGGGGGGGGGGGGGGGGCGGGGTTGACATTGCGTACACCATGCGTACAGGGGGAGGGGGGGTCCAAGCCAATGCGAACCGTACGCAACCGACAATTTGCTTTTAATGAATTGTCATGAAATCCATGTAATATCTCATATAAATAACTACCAGGACCAGCTTTTGTGCATCGAAAAACAGTTATAACACAGTTCCCTTCACCCCAATCAAAAGTAAATTAGTCTTCCCAGCGCCACCGCCACCGCCAGCCAACTCCGGCCTATTTTTAGCCCGGAACAAAAAGACTGCTATATAAACCGGCAGTGTACACCAGAAACGTATACATGTACTTGTATCAATTTCACCCGCGTGCTGTCCAAAATCGCTCTTGTACTGGAGGTAAACAAAAGAACAAAAAGATATACGTCTTGTATATCAACGGCCTCTTGTTCAAACACATATTTTTGTGAAAAGCGTTATTCACTATCTCAATAGACCTAAGACGTAATTACGTCACGCTTTGTTTACATGTGCGCTTTCCTATGTCCCTACCTTGTCTGGCGCCCTGACCTGGCTCCCATAGGAAAGCGCACATGTAAACAAAGCGTGACGTCATTACGTCTTGGGTCTATAAACCACTCATGAAACGTCAAGAGCAAACTATGCGAAAAATAATGTATCAGGATTATTTTTTTCTTTTTTTGGTTTATGTCATCATTGACTGCCGTTTTGGTTTAAAATATATCACTGTTAAATCATGTTCAGGTCCGTTAATAAAAATGTTTGCATTTTTTTCCTGTCAACATTGTGTGATATATTTCAGTCTTTGGATGCGACATGCGATTCATACTACTACAGCAGGTGCACTGTGATGTTTAATGATGCTAGAATAGGGTAGTCTGAGAAGTCAAAAAGAGATATGGAATGCGTATGCGTATGCGTATGCATATGCGTATGCGTACGGGGGGGGGGGGGGGGGGGGGGTTAGAGCCACTGCGTATGCCATGCGTACAGGGGGGGGGGGGGGGGTCAACAAAGTCGGCATTATGCGTACGTACTTTATGGACGGCCCCAAATACCGGTCATTATGTACATAGCTTGTCCAAGTTTTCCCTCTGTGGGTACATTTTTTTGGTGCGCCTTATAAAATTACATTTTTAAACTTTTCATTTGCCGGGTTGTGTGCCCACTCCACCCTCCCCCACTTGGCACTGTTAGCAAATTTGTATTCAAATGTAACAAATAAGTTTGTCATAAAAGGAAATGTCTCCCTTCTCTGCGGTGAACAATTCGAAAGGAAAAACAGATTGAGGAAAAAATGACAAATCCTCTGGTTTTACTTTTAATGCTTACCGTATGCCAATAAGGAGTATTATTTGAATATGAAAATACAATCTAATTTCGTTGCAGCTCCGTTGAAGTGAAGCAAGAGTTGCAGTTCTTTGTTCGGGGTCCCCTCATACCAAAGCCACTTTGTTTCAAGCTGGATCCAGAGTCGTCCATCTCATGCTTAAAGACACGTGTAGAGGCCATAACCGGTATCAAGACTCACTATCAGAAGCTTTTCATCGGAAGAAACTTTGAGGTATGTCTTTTTCAGCTCGGTTCATAATAATTATTTTTACGTAGAACATATCGAGGTTTACAATGCAGAAATAAACAAGTACAATAATGTGTTCGTTAGACGTAGGTTTTGATCAGTGACTTGCCAATCCAAAATGTGTGTGGCGTGTATACAGAAGAAGTTAAAGAACAAGGTACCGTAAATGAGTTAGTCCATTTGAAAAATGAATCAGTTCACCTAAATTCAATATTGGGTTTTTGCCCTTCCCCGACGTATTTTATAAACACTGTATAGTCAGTGATGTCCCGGGAGATTATTTGGAAAAACAATCACTCAGGTGGGACTCGAGTGATTTTGTTTCTAAATAATTTCTCGGGACAACACTTGCCTACAGTGTTTATAAAATATGTCGATGGAGGGCAAAAACCAAATATTGAATTTACATCACCCCGACGCAAAAATTCCATCTCATGAATAATCCATTTAAATTGATTTTGGGAGTCAGGTTGGCGAAGTCCTCCTTTCCCCACTCTTCACCTCTGTGGCCCTGGTACGAATCCATTGATCTCCGACATGTCGACTGAGTTTTTGTCTGTGCCTGATTGCGTTGGTTTCCCCAGAATATCATTCCAGGTTTTCCTCTCACTGCTAAAGCTGAACATTAACACAGGCTCAATCGGCTTCTTTCCACTACGTTATTGAGTCTTTCGAGTTACACCACGGACGTAACTCCTGGGGATTGGGAGAATATATACCCCGAGCACTTTAGACAAGGGGTGGTTCATGATATCATACCCCAATACCCAGGCTTTCAAGTATTCCTACTTTTCCCTAATTTAGTTTTTACCTTGTTCCTACTTTTCCTACTTTTTTCTTGAAATTCCTAGTTTTTCTTACGTTTTTGTCCCACGACTGCGAAATTTCATTGAATATTTTACATAACAGTGTTTTTGTACACACTGTCATATGAAAATCACACAATGCGAGCTTGGGTGCAGGAGTACTGCAACTTTACTTCCGCAAGAGGATGGAGAATGTAAACGAGAAATTGCGGGTGACACCATGTGAAAAAATAATCTCTTCTGGGGAGATGTGTGGTTCTGATGGAACTATTTTCAGAACCACACATCTTCCCAGAAGAGATTATCTTTTTTTCACATGGTGTCACCCGCAATTTCTCGTTTACATTCTGATCATTTTCACCATGCAAAGTTTCAAATCACGTTTATTGAGGATGGAGAACAAGTGTGATCACAGAACATGCCAAATGAGGCTGGTGATGCTGTGGACACGGGTGAGTATCAACGGAAACTACTCCCGAAAGCCCGCAAAAGTCCCACTTTTATCCTGATTTTGTCCTCCAAAGTCCTACATTTTTCCTGTTTTTGTTTTATATTTGATCCTACCATTCTCCTACTTTTTCACCTGTGTCTGCATGAAAGCCTGAATGCCGTTAAAAACAAATAAGCGTATTTGCGAAAAAAAACACGGTACTCCGAGAACAAACAGTACTCTTAGCGACGGTGGACCTGGGGATCATTAACCAATAATAGGGAAAAGGAACCCGAATTTCATAGGAGTCCGATTTTCATATGACACGGGTACATAGTCGGTCGCGCGATGGTGAACGCCGACCATAGATATGGAATACAAACAACTAGATCGCCAGGGCGTGCAGACGCGCGGTCTTGCATGGAGGGTCACGTGCTGGAGGGGGAATCTTTAAAAACGCGCATACTCGATATTCTAGCTCCACGCACGTAAGATACATTTGGCTGCATTACTTTATGTTAGTTGTTTGTGCGTCCATGAGAGATCACAAAAATGGCTCCCAGGAATGGGCGCGTATGTAGTCGCTGCTCATCTAGTCTTTTTTTCCATATCTGATGACGTCGGTTTTGGGCAGTTTATAGTCGTCGCGCACATTCTCGATTAAACACAAGGCGTGCGCGCATTTTGGTGACCCTATACAGGAATTCGCCGACGCCATTTTTACAGTGGTGCTGCGCTCGCGTGCTGATTGCGCGCGTTCTTTAATTTCAGTCGCGCGCGCATTTTGGCAAGTTGTAAACACCCTGTTGGTCGAAGCTGCGTGGAGCGCGTGCGTCTAACACGCACGCGAGCGCCTCGCCACCGCAGTAAATGCTTCTAATTGTGGTCGCCGGATTCGTCTATTGGTCCAAGGAGCTCGGAGCGCGTGCATAATTCCTGAGCGCGTCTCGCGCGAGGCTGGCGCCACCGAAGAAAATGGCTGTCGTCGGATTAGTCTATAAACCGCGTGTGCGATGATCGCGCGTCAATTTTTTTCAAAATCAGGGGGCCAATTTCATAGAGCTGCTTAAAGGGACACATTGCCTTCAAATGTCATGAAATTTTGCTGTTTAGAATGTTCCTTACCTTTGATAAGAGTTGTTCATGCAAAAAAACACGTATAATGTGTTGTAATTAGTGAGTAGTGATTACAAAACAAAAAATTGGCCGCTTACCCCCGACATCTGACCCGCGAAACTGACTTATTTCCAGTACTAAATACCACCGTCTAAATAATGCACAAAATACGCTGTAAGAGTCTTTAGGCTGGCGCCGCAGCCAGTGGCCTTGTGAACCTATCAGATGATCGCCAGGTACAATTCTCTACCTCGCGACACATATCGCCAGTGCTGCGCGCCGTGCCACAGTACATCAAAATGGATCAACAGAACGTACTTCAACCAGATGCGACTGGAATACGACTGGTGAACACTGTCCGCCATTTTGTGGAGTCAAAAATTTGTTTCTACAAAATGGCGGACCGTTATTTGTCACGAAATTAAACAAAAACCACGCAATTTGAAGGAATAGTTGTGAATCTTTATATTCTACTTATAAAAAAGCTTCCCAACCATATCCATTTAAGTTTTATAGCCCAAATCGCAAAATCCAAAGCAATGTGTCCCTTTTAAACACAAACCTTGCTTAGTAAAATCGGGTTACCAGCCAAAACGCCATGTGATTGTTATACTACCGTAAGTAAACAACTGTAAATACCAGTCACAAGCAATATACATATATACATCACTTGGGGTTTTAGCTTAAAGGTTAGACCAGGGAACATTCTGTTGGGTTGTTCCATCGGACCGTTACATATAAAAGTGTGTGCGTTTAAATTGAACAATTCGCCATAATTCCGAGTATATTTGACTACGTAATGACACATAAACCGCGAAGTTTACAACTTTACGTATTGATGTTTCACTCTCAAATCAAATGTTCTTGAAATTAACACCATTGTGGCTCATACGATTGATTTGAACTTGGGCACATATAGTTCGTAATACGTCCATGGTCTCGGCGGACCGTTCCTAGCAGACCGTTTCGCCGGGCACTTGGTCCAACGGAACATTCTTAAGGGAACGGCAGTTGTGCACAATGGAACGGTCCAATGGGAACGTTGACTGAAGCCAGCGGAACGACCAGTGTGCCAATCAGAACGTTCCGACCTCTGAAACGTTCCCTGACCAACAGGTACAGAAGTCTTCTGCATACCATTTGGGATTTGTTTGAATCAGGTCTTGTTTGAATTCGTACTATATCTCTTGCTTATATGTTTTTTTTTCAGCTTTGTGATTTGCTGTCAATTGCTGATCATGGGATACAAAAAGACCAGAACATCGAACTAAGAGCTGGAGGCCTATTGGGTGGTGGACCAAAAAGTAAATATTGCAATCAGCAGGAAAAACAGATAGAACCATACACATACAATGATATAAACGTTTGCTTACGTGGAAAATATGAGGTTCATTTATGATTAATTGTCACCAACACGTAAATTACTATTTTAAATGGTTTCAGAGGTGAAAGCACAGAAGAGAAAAACGGCTACAGATGAGACTGAAAGTGACGACGGAGAGTCAACCAAAAAAGCCAGAAAAGAAGGTGAAAATTTTTTTTAACTATTATTTCCAGACACCATAAACGATCTGCAAGGAATGGGCCTGTCTCATACCTCCTCTACTTAAATGTGTAGAAATGTACGTGTTTGACGTTTTGACGAACTCATTTAGAATGAGAAAATGGCAGTATACTGCAATGCAAATCCTTCATGGTTGAATCTCAACCTATAACCTTCACTTATTGGCGATTTAAGAGATGCTAAAGAACGACATGAACGCTCGTATCAGTGGGAAATGTGGTGTTCGTATAAGTGCCATTAAAACTAGCGCGTGCTTATTGCTAAAAATACCTGTTTGGATTGGTTTCAGAGGTCAAAGGACAAAAGAGAAAAACAGCTACAGATGAGACTGAAGGTGATGTCGGGGAGCCAACCACAAGTTCCCAAAAAGGTAAAAAAATAATAATTAAGCATAATGTTCGGAAGCTGTAAACGACTTTAGAGCCCTTTTCTCGAGTCATATACTTAGTGTGTACGAGTTTACGTGTGAAAGTTTTGATGCACTTATTTATAATGGGAAAATGGCCTTACACTGCAATGCAGATTCTTTCGGCGTGAATCTTAATCTATCACCTAAAATTACCGGTGATTTAAGAGATACTAATGATCGACATGAACGCTCATAACAGTGGGCAATATGGGGTTTGTATATTTTTTTTTGTCATTGAAGCCAACGCGTGTTTATACTGAAATGCCTGTTTTGATTGGTTGCAGAGGTTGAAGGCCAGAAGAAAATAGGTACCGAAGAGATTGAAAGTGATGACGGGGAGCAAACCACAAGATCCAGAAAAGGTAAAAATAAACATCAAGCATCATGTTTAGAAAGTGTAAACAATGTAAAACTCATGGGCTTGCCTCATTCCTCCACCAGAGCCGTTTTCTTGAGTCTTATACGTATTAAGGCTGGTGTCATATGAATATCCGACTCCAATAAATAGCTGACTCTTTACCCATGATGCTTCGCAACACAGTTGCACTTTGCTAATGAGCCTTTTTATTTTGGCGAAGGCAAAACTTCTAATCTCACCCAACGTTAACCCTAACCCTATCCTAAATCCTACCCCAACTATACATACATTTACAAAAATATAAACGTTTGTATCAGTCGGAAATATGTCGTTCATTTTCAGATTCATTGACACCAACATGTATTAAACACGACATTACTGTTTGGAAACAGTTTTCAAATATAAAAACACGGAGCACAAAAACAGCTATGGATGAGACTGATGTAAAATGGGGGATACAAAGAGAGAATTGAAAAATAATGATTACCTTTATGAATAATTAGGAGTTTACGTGTTAACGTTTTTGGTGACCTCTTTTATAATGATAAAATGGCCTTACACTGCAATGGCAAATCCTTCACGATTGAATCTTATCCCATAAGCTACATTTACAGGTAATTTAAACAGATCCTACGGACGATTTGAAAGCTCGCATCAATTGGCAATATGGGGGTTCGTATCAGTTTCACCGACACAGAATCAGCGGAACAGGGGGGCTGGGGCATCCCCCCCCCCCCCCCCCCCCCCCCCCACTTTTTTATACTTGTAATCCCCCCCCAACTTTTGGCAGTTCCGCACAAGACAAACACAGAAAGGGAAAGCAGCCGGCCGCCAATGTCGATTGACACCAACACTTGCAAAATACAAATTTTAACTGCTTGGATTGATTTCAGAGGTGAAAGCGCAGAAGAATGCTTGGTACCGATGAGGACTGAAGGTGATGACAGGGAGCCAGCCGCAGCATCCACAAAAGAAGGTGAAAATACTTATCAAGCATTATAGTTCAGATCGTGTTAAACATTCTTCCCTCGAGCCTTCTATGTTGTATCCTGCTATTGTGTGTTTTAGCGATCCTGAGTTTCTATATACGTTTCCCGAGACGCCACTGCTGGGGGTATATGTCTCTAGTTGTGCTAAAAATTTTCATAA
>JAZGUH010001245.1:0-49538 GCA_037893225.1 Hippasteria phrygiana
CTCTTGCGCCTTGCCTGAGTAATAGTTTACCCAAAATTGCACAGAAACTGACCCGTTTCAAAATCACGAGGAAAATGTTATATCGGCTCGATTATCCGATTTATAATTTTAAATGCGCGGTGAACCATTTCAAATAGGACACGAAGTTGGGTATATGAACGGAGGTTATGATTAATCATAGTTGGCCGCCACGTCAGACAACCGCCGGCACCATATTATTGACTTATGAACAAAATATCAAGAAATTATAAAAGTTAAATGATTCACGAAGCAAGTTTTATTAAGGTAATAGTACCAATATTCAACTGGATGAGTTTGACCAAACAAGAAGTTTGTTAAAACTATCTGACGAAATCAGGGGAAACACCGAAGTGCGCCACTTTAGAGGACTCCATAAAACCGCCCAAGTCACCACAAACTGACCAGCTCATTACTATTCAATTTTGCAGTGACTAAATAAATTTAGTAAAGGGTGTCTGGTGGTGTGGCAATATTTGTTTGTCAATTACAATGCGTACACAATAGGAGGCCGCCGATTTGGGTAAAACTTTAAATAATGCAAAAGGTTTACCCAAGTCAAATAGCGACCTGCTGTTGTGTCCAACATATCCCCCAAACGCTAATGACCATGGCTACACGAAGATTTAAGAGCAATGACTTTGATTGAGAAGTAAGCAGACTAAGTACTCGTCATTCATTTTTTTGTGTATTGCTTTTATTTTTCCAATAATGCTTACAATATAGAAAAAGTAACGCACAATAAGCAACATTCATGTAAAAAGATTTGTTTTCATAGTTTGTGCTTTTTTATTATAAAACACCTGTGTCCAAAACAGACGTATACAAAAATACTTTGATAAACCTTTTCATTGTTTGTAAACTTGAACATCACTCTGTAACTTTTTGTTAGCAACATATTTAGGACTTCTAAAAATGGAGACAAATTGTGTTACTCATGCAATAGGTTTTTCATAACTTGAATACATGAAAACAAAATTACCAAATTATAACAAAATACCGTACTGGACTGTTAGTGAATAACAGTCTAAAGCATCCTATAAATCATGGCACCTGGTGTGCTGACATTTTCAAGAAAAGTTGTATTTTGCATTGATTTCCCAACGGTGGTCGGCCGACCAGCATTCGAAAAAAACTGGCTTTTTGAAATACTCCCAATTTATCATATTGAATTAGTCCGCATTTTCTCGTTGCCATCGATTACACAACTGTAAACGGCATATGATGCACGATATGGGGCAAAGGGAACACCCCTATTTTGTGTTGGTCATTGTGTTCCCGGAATCTCAGGAATTCTTTTCAAATTTCAAGGGGGGGGGGGATGTGTTAGGTAACAATAGTCTGGAGAGTGTATGGGGTATAAGGACCCTCTGCCCCATATCGTGCTGGGTCTAGTAAACGGGTACAAGCCAGCTAGACAGATTACCTGACCTCAAAATTACCAAACATCGATAAATTGCTTCGTTTATGATCTTACAATGTAAGTGGGACAGGGAACAAACTACAAGAACATGATTGTTTTTCTTAGTTTTTCCAGCATGATATGGGGCAGAGGGGTACCCCCCCCCCCCTTTTGTCCCTATACCCTATACACTCTCCAGACTATTGTTACCTTAACCTAACACATCCCCCTAGACATCTGATAAGAATTCCTGAGATTCCCGGAACACAATGACCAACACAAAAGAGGGGGGGGGTTTCCTCTGCCACATATCGTGCATCATATGCCGAAACGTCAAACAAGTCAGTGTAACAATATTCGCTGTTAAATACTCACCCTCAACTCCATCCATTTGTTTAAATTACAGCAAATGCAAATGATGCATATTCACTTTAAACACACCAACGTGACATGCTCTCGACCAATTGGGAGAGTGAAACTTACTGAGTTATTTATAAATGATTAGTAAAATAATATCACAGGAAATATCACAATGTCCATAGGTTTTGTATAAATAGAGATTACTTAAATCAGTAATTTGGAGTCAAGGACAGTGTGTTCTGGTACGGGGAAGCATTCTCATCCACTGCGCTGCACAATCAGTTCAGGGGACCTCGAATGGCGATGAACAAACCCCCATATACATCGATCTGCCCGTACATACACAGCCTGACCATGGTTCCTCCATGGCCCGATCAACTACCATCTTGAAATCAAATCCAAAAATGTTTCATGAGTCAAGTCAAGTGAGGGGGCCATGTGCTCCAGAGAAAACTTAATCCGATATCGCAACTTACTCCGATATCGCAACTTACTCCGATATCGCAGAAACCACGATGCAACTCTCTTACCCCCTAAGTGGCCCAATTTATGTAAAAGCGGATGCTGTGAACAGGGTCCATCCTCAAGGAAGCATGTCTCGTGGCCAAATAAAGTGCACATGACATTTGTGGAGGATGCGGTGTCTACTGAAAACGTCATGTAGGTGGTAAAGATGCATAGCTGTCAAAGGACAAGTTCGATCAGCAACTATTTGTCAACCACTAGTCAGTGTTCATTGGTAACCTATGCACAAAATATATCCTGGGCACCTGGCAAAATAGACCAACGGTAGACACCTTGATCGAACTTGTTCTAGCTAGGTGGCCCAATGCTTGGAGATTCCCCTGTCAGTAGTAGCATAGAGTCATTCATGTCTACCAGTTCTTCATCCTGACACACGACACTGGCTGAATTCCTGTAAGACAAAACACGATTTTTGAATAACATCTGGTTACTGAGCAACCATTTTTCCTTAGCTGGGTGGGAGGGTGGTCCACAGGGTGGGCACTTTATTTTTAGTTTCTTTTTATCATTCGGGCAGGCTGTTTTATTTGTCATTTACATGTAAAAGTATTTCAAATTTGAAACGCTATTTTCGCTGTTTTTAAACCCTGGATTAAAACTCTAAAAAGGAATACAGTATTTTTAAGATTTTGATTATTTTGTTAACCCCTAGTGAAAAAAAAACCTTCTACTCCTTTGACATTGCCTGTCAAGCTGTCGGTCATGACTGCAGACCTTGCAAATCAAACAATTTGCCTCAATAGGGCCTTAAACATACAAAAATGTAAAACTATGTTTACCTTATTCTGATTTGTAACATACGTATTATACATATTAACAGCCGTGAAGACTTTCATAGGCAATTTGGGTGGCAACAATGGGAAGGTTTGAAAATCACCATCAAGTCAAGTGTGCCAATTCTGCAACATGGCTCCCTGGAGGCTTTTTCAGGAGAGGGAGGGGGGGATTTATGTCAGTTTTCTGAAATGGTACGCTGGAGGAACTAATATTGATCAGGATAAAAACAAAACAATCTTTGCAGTTAAGCGGATATGGGGGGGGGGGGGGGGGATACACCCCTCTTCCAAGCCACCAGACTTGGAACATTCCTAACTTTCTTTCTTGACAGCATTGATTAATAGTGTTGACCACGTTTGTATAGCAATGCCATTTGGAAAGAACAATGTTACACATTTATCGGTTATCTTTACCATTTTACGTGGCTAGCACCATGTCCACTTAGTTGCGACTACAGAGTACATTTAAAATAAATATTTGCCCAGTGCAATACCTTGACAGCTGAAACTGTTTCTTGATAGTGTCGATGACTGCCAACTACAAAGATCCTGATGTTTTCAGTAGCAAGAATTGACTTTCACCCATTGTGGCAGTCGAGACCTCAACAGCCTTACATCACCAACACGGAAGGAGCTTTTCGTCTGGCACCATGTCGACTGTGTTGATGTCTTGATCCAATCATGATTGTTCAGACACCTCATCCATTTCACGATTGTAAATCTGTGGACAAATTTATGAAAAGAGATAAATGTTTTCACACGTGTTGGGAGGGGGAAAAGTGGGGCATGGCCATCTTCAAGGTGTTAAGTGAGAATTGTTAGGACCAACTATTCAAAAAATCATAAGAAATGTGCCAATTGTTTTGGGGGTTTTTGGGAGGGGGGTGTTGGTTTCCAGTTTTGAATTGGCGGTGCTTTCAAGAGCCTTTACAAATATGATAAAACTGAACACATCAAGTTCATACATTGCAGATGACATGGCATCAGTCCCTTATATTTTTAAAAAGCTCTATCGGAGGAGGGGGGGGGGGCAGTTACCCCCTCTGGCTACGCCAGTTTGACCTTTTCTATCATGCCCATTTACTTTGTACAGAAGGTCTAAGGTGGAGGTGAGATATGAAAGCCTCCAAAAATTTCAGTTTGAAGTTGTTTGTCTGCTGTATAGAGCATGCCACGAATGATTGGAACGTTCTGAAAATCATTATTATCCATGCATGCCATTGCCAGTGTTGTTGACTCAAGCCAGTGACCTGGACTCAACTCAGACGAGTCGTAATTTTTTGGACATGTAACTTAATGACGAGAAAAAATGACTTGGTGTCATCTCTGGCCAATGCTCTGCCATATTTTACTTTGGTTTGTACTTTTTGCTACGATAACAACACACATGCTATAATGATCCTTTCTAACCTTCCTGAATCCACTAAATAAAATTCAAACACTATGCAGTAAACCAATGGCACATTCGTACTACAGCCAAACTAAGACATCATATAGCCCCATGTAAAGTAATGGTGCCAATGCTGTCCAGTCCTGAATCCATCAAAATACAAGAAAACGTTGGGGTGGATTTTGACACGCTACTCATGCATAATTCATGAGCAGACCATTTTCCACAATCACCGGGTGCCCTGACTTCTCTCGATCACAGCGATGGTACAAACAAGATGGCCGCCCCCATGTTAAGACGTTTTGGAAGGTTTTTGAGCATTTGTCATTTTTGAAGACCTCACAGCCAGACAAAATCAGCACTGTAGAAATTGCCAACATCTCAGGATTACAATGATGTAGGCCCTATAAGTGTTCAGCGATAAGAATTTAGGGAGATATTTGAAATCAAAGTCGACAAGTTGAAAAACTCGGCGTGTAGGGGTGCCGTTGGAGTAGGGCTGTAATGCTGACAGTAAAAAGTCAGAAGTTAAAAAAATAACCATTTACAGCCCTATTTGTAGGGGTAGAAATGGCAGGTAACGTGGCGCATCGTCTAAGTGGCACACTTTGAATGTTTTGCATCATGCCTGAGTAATAGTTTTTCCCCAAATTACACTGAAAGTTAAATTCTGGCGAGTTTAAAATATCTATGTCTATAAATCTTTAGCATACTGACCAGTTTCGAAGTTAAGAGAAAAATGTCATTTCAACACGATTTCCCGATTTAATTTTAAGCATGCAGTGAACCCTTCTCAAATGTGCCAAAACGTCAGAAAATAATTTTCTGACAAACATGAAGTTGGGTTTGTGAATGGAGATAATGATGACTGATCATAAATTTTAAACTTGTAAAACAGTCGTGTTAAAATTTTAGGATTTATTGAAATTTTTTCAAGTGTGCCAAGTTACCCTCTGCCCAATACTGTGCCCAATTTCCGGACACCACATTTTTGACTTTCGGACTAATTTCAAGAGTCTAAAAAACCTCACATGATTCGTAAAGCAAGTATTATTAAGGTAAGAGTACCAATAATCAACTGAATGAATTTGAAGTTCATCAACTTACAATAGACGCATGGTTTTGACAAACGTCTAGACGTTTGTCAAAACCATCTGACGAAAGTTGGGAAAAACGTCGACATGGTTGGTGGTGTATGGTAAAAGTGCGCCATGTCAGCTGCACGTTAGACGACTCCACCAACAACAAATCCCTTTCAACAACTCACTTTTTCTTCAGCCAGGCTGTAATTTAATTAAAAACGCTTTAAAGTTTTATTAAAAGTGGGTTACGTGCACGTATGTACATGTATACACACGTTCGTCCATGTATGTTTGTGCAACTCGATCGGCTCTAGACTGGTACACTGTCCTAAATCGGAATACAGCACTAAATTCGAATCCAGTCTAATACAGCACATGCATAAACCACAGACTGAGCTAAAAAGTGTATGCGGATAAGAACCACAGACTGCAAAACGTAAGAGGGGTAGCGATTTGGCCTTGGCGTGTGTGTGTGTAGCGAGAGGGCGCTGTCGGCCGCTATACGTCGCACCGCTAAGAACGTCTTGGAACCTAGACTATGCATTAACACGCCATTCGAGGGAGACAGCCGTTGGGTTTCGCGACGACCGGACGTGTTCATTGGATGCTCGTGAGCGCGCGAAAGTTTTGAATTTCTGTCAACCAGTCACTGCTTTTCTCCAACTTCTGGTCCGATTGCAAGATTTTTGCCTGCATCATATTTTCGTTAAGCAATATCTCAAAATCAGAAGTAATTCTGATTTCTAGGCCAACCCAGGCCTAGATTTCATCTAAAAATGGAGGATGAAATGGATTCTGAAACCTCATGGGATCAATTATCACAATCTAACCCACTATCTCATGACAACCTTCAGTACAATGATGACCTACCTAGATCAACACTTGATAGACTAATTAGCCAAGCACAAGATGGATCCCAAACTCAAACTTAGAGCCGCAAACGACAAATAACATACAGTGATGTCTTTACAGACTCAGACAGTGACCCTCCACAAAACTCCCAACCTAAACGCAGATATACCCAGAGCCAGAACACCAGTCAACCGACACTAGTTATTATTAATTCCCCAGATGTCAAGCTTGCTAAAATTAGCCCGATCAGAATAGCCAAAGCTCTAAATAGCCTCGGTGGGAATCTTGTGAAATGCGTCACTAAGAACAGTCATGGGGGTATATCACCGTCAGATGTCATGCTCCAGCTCAGGCCAAAAAACTCAAAGACATGTCTCAACTTGACCAGTGGCCCATAACTACTGAATTCGCCAAATCGGAGACCCAAAGCAAGGGAGTTATTACTGGAATTCCCATGACATCGAAGATAACGAAATCCTAGAGGCCTGCAAGAAACACGGAGTCCTGGAGGTGAAACGTCTGATGCGCAGAAAAGATGGCCAATTTGAGAAAAGTCATTCTGTCTGCCTAACCTTTCCCACACCAACCCTACCCGAAACATTCCAACTGGGGTATGAAAACTTCCGAGTCAAACCCTTCATCCCACCCGTAATCCGTTGCTTTAATTGTCAACGACTTGGTCATGTTGCTAGCAACTGTCGTAGCTCAACCAGATGTGTCAGATGTGGAGGATCCCACTCATATGATCAATGTCAACAGAAAGATCAGGTAAAATGCTGTAGATACGGGGAACAACACTCGTCGGCATATATGCAGGGTGCAACACAATCAAACAGGTAAGACGAATACAAAACATCCGGGTGTCATACAACATAGGCCTATCATACGCTGACGTAGCAAGGGCCATCAAAACCGACATCACAATAGGTCCCGACACATCTACTCAACCAACACCTAAAACGCAACCAACAGTAACCCCTGAGAACAAACCAAACACAAGCTCCACAACAAAGACAATGGACAGTATAGGCCTAATCAACCCCAAGCCACGACGTCTACAAAACCCGCACAAAAGGATGCGACTACCCAAACCGAAGAAACGACAGCCACACAAACGGAACCCACGCATCGTTGCCTTTGCAGTGAACTAAACATCCAGGAAACTGCTCACTGGAGTGATGCAAATATGGGACACTGTCAAGAATAATGAAGAGAGAATAGCTGCAACTAAATCTCTAATTGATCACCTCCACTCCCGCGAAGAACCTAAAAAACATGGAAGACGAAGAACAACACCGCAGTCACCAACCATAAGAAAGACTATAAGAAAAACTGACCCGCAGAAATCACGTCAAACAAAACCAGGTTCTCAAACAATCAACCAACAAAATGCAAGTCAACCCCCTATCTAAAGGCAAACGAAACACGACATCATGAATATTTGTACTTTAATGACAGGTCTATTTATTTTGCAAAGGAATGCACAATCTCTCATAGCACACAATATAGAAGCTATTAATTCTTGAGCTACTAAACCAGATATCATCTGCGTCCAAGAAACATGGTTGAAGGATGACAACAATTTCAAATTACCTGGTTATGATGTTTACCGATATGACAGAAACAATATTATTTAAAAAAAAGTGGCGGTGGTTGTGCATTCCTTGTAAAGTATGGAGTTGCATTTAAATACAAATCGGGCTCTAATTCCCCATAGAATTCCAGATAGGTGAAATCTATGATGACTGCCAAAATAAAATCAATTTAATTATTATGTATAATCCATGTACCCCGCTAGAATTTGACTCCCTTAACCAGATTATTGAAAACACTGACAATCCTTGTACATTGTATTATTTGCGGTGATTTCAATGCCATAACCCGCTCTGGGGCAGCTCTAAATTGGACCAAATAATTTATAACATAATGGTGTGCCTTAATACAGGGTTAGATACGGTTTGAAGCTTTGCATGGTGGGTGCGATATGAGAGAGACTGGGATTGCGGGTAACACCATGTGAAATAAATCTCTTCTAGGAAGAATTGTTATGAAAAGAACCGGGGTGAGTGTGTAACTCGACGTTTCGGACAGTGTGCTCTGTCCGTCCTCAGGAGTGTGAGTGATGTGATGCGGAGTTAGTTGCTGCAGCTTTTATGCCTTCTGGGTGCCTAGTCGGGTGTGACGACTGGATGCTGTTGTGTGCGTTGGGGTGTGGCAGTAGTTTGTTGGGTGGCGTGTGTGTAGGGTGTGTGGAGCTTGAAGAGTTGTGACCAAATGTCGTTGATGTGGAATCCGATGTCTTTGAGGAACTGTGTTGTGTTTGCGGATTTCTATAGCCGCTCTGATGCGTCTTGGGTGCCAGAATGTGACTGGGGCGATGATCTTGGCTTGGTTTCAGTTGATGCGGTGGTCTTGTTCGTGTGAGTGTTTGATGATTGCTGACTTGTCTATTTCTCCTTTCCTGCCGTGTGCTTGGTGTTCCTTGAGTCTTGTGTTGAGGTCTCTGCCGGTTTCTCCGATGTATACCTTACCGCATTCACAGGGAATGCGGTAGACGCCCGCCTTGGTGGTCGGGTCTTGTTTGTCCTTGTGTGTCTGTAGTTGAGCTTGGACCTTGTCTGGTGCTGTGTGGAAGACCTTGATGTGAGCTTGGCTGAAGATGCGTTGTAGCTTCTGGGAGAGGTGGCCGATGTACGGGAGTGTGACTGTAGACTTGAATTGAGGGCGCTGTTCAGGTGGGGTGGGGGGGCTTGGGCTTGTTCGTGTTGACGCTGTTGTATCCGTTGAGCTTGAGTGATGTCTTGATGTGGTGGAGTTCTTGACCTAGGCTGGCCTGGTCGCAGGTGTTGTAGGCTCGGCGTACTAGAGTGTTGCATACTGATGACTTGAAGCGTGGATGGTGGAACGAAGAGCTGTGGAGATAGCGGTCTGTGTTTGTGGGTTTGCGGTAGACTGTGTGGGATATGGTGCCATCTGGTCTGCGGGTGAGCTTGACATCAAGGAAAGCGATGGGGTTGTTCTGTTCTTGTTCCATGGTGAACTTGATGAGTGGGTGTTGGCTGTCGATGTGCTGTAGGAAAATCTGCAGTTGTTCTGTGCCGTGCCATACTACGAAGGTGTCATCAACGTAGCGTAGCCATAGGTCAGGACGTAGATCAGCTGACTCGATGGTGATAAGTTCGAATTCCTCCATGAACAAATCCGCTGAGACCGGGGATAGAGGAGATATGGCGGCCCCAGTGGATTGTTCATAGTACTGGTCTCTTCATTTGAAGCAAGTGGAGGAGACGCACGTATGGAGGAGGTCTTGGATTTGGTCTGGGGGGATAGGTCCCCAGATACCACAAGTCGTTATAATAACGTTGAAAAATTTTTCATTTAGTTGATATATGGTTAGGGTTTAATAGTTAACGTTAAACGAACGTTCACAAAACGTTAGTTTTGTCAATGTTGTAAATTTGTTGATTTCAGTACGTTGTTTTAACGTATATTTCATGTAACATGCTTCTCTGAATTTAGGGGTTAATTTTTTTAAACATTGATTGAACGTTGTTATCAGGTTAGTACCAACTATTCTTTTTCCGTCATCCTTCCAACGTTAAAAAATCGTTTACATTCGGTTTGTAAGGTTGGTTCAAGAATGGTTGACTATATAACGTTAAAATATTGTTTGAACTTGGTTAGCAATGTTGGCCAATACCAGTTCATTGGATATAACGTTAAAATAGCGTTAGCAGAAGGTTGGTGAGGTTGATTGATCCGTGGTTCACGGAACAACGTTAAAGCGTCGTATTCGGGAGGTAATTAGCGAGGTTGGTTGAATCGAGGTCCATTAAACAACGTTAAAGCAGCGTTTGAAGAAGGTTAGCGAGGTTGGTTCAACCTAGGTTCGCAAAAGAACGTTAAAACAACGCTTACCGACGGTCAGCGAGGTTGGTTGAACAACCGTTTACTAAACAACGTTAAAGCATCGTATTCGGGAGGTTAGCGAGGTTGGTTGAACCGAGGTTCCTTAAACAACGTTAAAGCAGCGTTTGAAGAAGGTTAGCGAGGTTGGTTGAACCGAGGTTCGCAAAAGAACGTTAAAACAACGCTTACCGACGGTCAGCGAGGTTAGTTGAACAACCGTTTACTAAACAACGTTAAATCATCATTTGCGGAAGGTTGTTGGGGTTGATTGAACCGTGGTTCACGGAACAACGTTTAAGCATCGTATTTGGGAGGTTAGCGAGGTTGGTTGAACCGAGGTTCACTAAACAACGTTAACGCAGCCTTTGCAGAAGGTCAGCGATGTTGGTTTTACGGTCGTTCTCTGAACAACGTTGAAGCATTATTTACAGTAGTTTCGCGAGGTTAGTTGAACGGTGGTTCACTTTAAAACGTTGACAAATCGTTGGTCGTTTGTTGGTCGATTTAAAGGTAGTTAATTGAACAAAGTTAAGGCATCGTTTTCAGTAGGTTATCGAGGTGAGTTGAATGGCGGTACTCTGAACAAAATATAAAGCATTGTTTACTGTAGGTTAGGGAGGTTAGTTGAACGATGGTTCTATAAAAAACGTTATAGTATCGTTTTCGGAAGGTAAGCGAGGTTGGTTGAATGGTGGTTCACTTTAAATCGTTGAAAAATCGTTGGTCGAATGTTAGCAATGTTAGTTAAATGAAGGTTTATAGAAAGACGTTGGATCATCGTTTGCTGATGGTGAGCGAGGTTGGTTGAGGTATTGTTACCTGAATAAAGTTAAAACGTCGTTTGCTGAAGGTAACGGAGGTTGGTTGAATGGTGGTTAACTGAACAACGCTAAGGCATCTATTCAGGATGTTAGCGAGGTTAGCTGAACAGGGGTTCTACAATCAACGGTATATATCCCTTTCAATACCAAGGCATATTTTGTGACTGTGCTCTGGATACCACACTCATGTACATGACATGTCCAGTTCTTTACCAGACACTTTTGGCCAAGTTTTAGTGTATAGCGCCCTCACAAGGCAATGTAATGAAAGGCTATTCTTCTTTGAAGTGTTGTGGAATCCTGAGGTTCATTGAGAAACAGCACCCCAACCTAACTAATTGAATGAGAACTAAAATATTGCTCTTTGAAAAGAGATGTATTTTGAGGGGTGGTTCATAAATCCCCAACTCTCAAGGATTGTTGTGATAATTGCACAAACTTGAACAAATTAGTACCGTTTGGATGCAGTTAAGAGGGCATTTCTCAAACCCTGGCTTGGGCTCGGGCTTCGCGTAATTTTGTCCCCAGATTAGGCAAGATCTTGAATAGTTTTGGCTACATGTACATGTACAAATGTATATAAAAGTGTGATGTTTTTAATGCAAGCAACAAGCAACATTTATTACCTCTTCATGGTAATTCACAACAGATATAAAAGAATACAAATATGAAAATCAAGTCAAGAAGATCTTGAAGAGGCAAAACCTAAAAAGCGACAGCTTGTGTAAGGCATACCAGACATAACAAAACACATTTAAAAAGAAAAGTAAAGATTTAGAAACATAAGTTATACAGTGTACACAAAGCAACTACAATACGCGTCGCTAGCGCTGATTGACCAGCAATGAAAATCTATACAATGTGTCAAATCGAGCTAACTCCCTATAGCTGCCCATCTCCGTTACAAGCCATAAACAAAATTGTGAAAAAATAACCTTTTAGAATGTCAATGTATTACGGATCTGACAAATTGGAAGGGTCGATCAGAGTTCAGGAGACTGCAAAAATACAGGTCTACCTAGACAAGTACATGTAAACAAAATAGTGTGCATTTTAGGTTTCTTTTTTCCCATTTTCACTCAAATTGGAATTTTTTAAGGAAACGGTTGTTTAGGAAGATTATTTATTCATGATTATTTTGGTACCTTACCCATTTATTATAATTATTAGTTGCAATTTTGCGTCAATCGTAAGATGTGTAATTTCTGATCAATGTTTTGCGTGTGCAGTCAATACGACATGAAATGTGTGCACAGACAGGCGCAACATTGTGGAATTATGAACTACATGTATGCTCAATTGTTAACCTCGCTGACCAATTATTTTGACTTCCTAGCTTTGTGATTTTTAGCATGCTTCGCACGATGGTCAATGCTGAATCAATTTTCAGCGGGCGCTGTGCACCAATGCAGGGTATAAATGCTGTGTATGCGGCTCCCCCCCCCCCCCCCCCCGATTCAATGTTGGGTTGGCAGTGTGTGCACCGTCACTCCAACATTGAAATGGGGGGGGGGGGGGGGGGACGCAATAAAACCTACTCGGTCGAATGCTTATCACAGACTGTGAAACTTCTCAAAGCATGGTATTACACACATTGGTTTGTCACACTGTTTACAAATCATGCGAGTTTGTTTCCGCTTGGCTCTGGTACTGCAAACAACACAGTTGCGCTTTTTGCCAGCAACATTTCTCCAGGATAGTGATGATTTGGAAAGCGGCTGGAACCACATGTCACTTGACTGGCATGCTGAGCTGGGTTGTGCTTCCAGGTGGAAAGAAGTCCTTCTATCACCTTGACCCTGAAATCCAAAGTGGTCAAGTGCTGGTTTGTAGGGATGCTGTTGTATACAATGGTAGCTTTCAACAAACAGATGTCAAGAATGGTCACGAAAACTCTTTTCCACCATTTCATCGATTTGTGAGGGTGCGAGTAGTACTGACACATTTGTGCTGCGAGATCACTTCCTCCCATGTATTTATTATAATCATTGACGACAGCAGGTTTTTTGATTGTACGAAGTCCACTCAAACTGTTTTTGCTCCGAATGTCTTTCGTGTCGATATCGCAGTTTCCAAAATTGGTAAGAAGAGTTACACGTTTGGCATCCTGCCAAACGACGCACAGTTGCCCGGCTTTGGTGTAAAACTGGGGGTCAGCACCTCTTCTCATGGGGAACTTTTTGGGGTTTGCACAATCTGGAATCCCTTGTGAGGTGTAGCGTACAGTTCCACGAGCTCCGAACTTTAACTGTGACAACTTGCAGACGAGAGCCGGGCTCGTGTACCAATTGTCCATGAAAATGAAATGTCCCTTATGTTCGAGTCCTTTAATAAGGTCGAGGACTACATGCCCAGCAGATGAAAGATTAGGTGGGTGGTGTGTTGAAGCATAACCAACGGAGGGTTGACTAGATTCTTTTGATGTGGGCTGAGAGCCGGTAAACACCTTCCAGGCACATGTATAACCGGTTTCTGACTCGTTCAATGAAAAACATTTCAATCCCCATTGGGCGGACTTTCGTGGCATGTACTGTTTGAAACCAAGTCGGCCTTTGAACTTGATCATTGTCTCATCCGGTGAGAGGTTTCGGCCTGGCTTGTAAATACGAGGAAAGGATGGCAATACAATGTCGAGCAGCGGGCGAACCTTGGACAGTTTGTCAGGGGGAGCATCACCTGGTTGAGCTCTGTTAATTGTTGGCAAGGTGGAAAAATCGAAGGATCGCAGTGAATCGATTGCGAGACATGGTCGCCGAATACAGGGGACTTCGCAGAACTTCGGACCTGGACCAGTGCATGCTGTAGCGAGGCCTTTTGTTGATACCCATGCACAGAAGCAAGGCCATGAATGCCATCATTTCAGGAACAGTAGTTGGAGTCCAGGCAGGCTGATGATTGGCTGCATCTGCACACATTGTTTGGTCGGCATAGCGATTGGTCTCCTCCACCATCAACCCCCACACTGCTTGGCAGAAGAAGAGCTGAAAGATCTGCATGGGTGACAGGTGACTGAAATCTTCCGTACAGCCAGTCTCTTCACTGAAGTTCATCCTTAAAAAATATACCGCCGCCGATATTAAACATCTGCCGTGTCTACTTTTTGGCATAAAACTACTGAAAAATGCAATAAGAAAAAAAAAAGGTTATCAATCATGCCATGGAACTGAATCCCTCTTTTAAGAGAAAACCGTAGTATTTCCCGGATCCCTGGGATTTCAACCTTGTCCATCGATCCCCCTTCAATCCTCCTTGCCGGGTGCGATCCCATTTTAATCCCTTTGCCGGATCTAGCGTAAACGCGGTGCATCTTAACATATAATCCCCTTGGGGAGTTTATTACAGGTTAAATGGCCCCAACCAGCAGGAAACAATGGATCACTTGACTGAATGACATACTAAATGTGCCTAAATCCTCTGCCGATGGTTTTAACACAGGGCAAGGAACAGTCTGAAATCAAGCCCTTTTCTTGAAAACTTCAACTGAACTGAATTAAAAACAAGAAAAATTCCGGATAAATAAAAAATGAAGGAAAAAAAACTGCAAAGTAGACGCCAAAAATGGGGGAGGGAGAAACTTAGATTTTTGTAGTGATGCATGACATGGCTAAAAAATTATAATGGCTAACATAATGATATATATATTCTCCATATACAATGTAATCTTAACAACTTAAACAAGGTGAAAGTGGTCAGGTGAAAGGGGTCAGGAATCGCCTCAGATTGCACCACGGAGCATACAGAATCCAAAATTTTCTGGGGCCCTTAAGCGGGCCCCTGACCCCACACCGTAAGGGCTTCGCGCTCGCATTTATCTGTTTTGGGTGTGCCCCCGTCTAGATTTTTGTAGTCATGACATGGCTAAAATAATCACACAAAAATAATGGCAAAAATCATGATATACATGTATATAATATATTCTCCATAAAATCGTCACAACTTTTGTTTAAAAAGATCAGGTGAAAGTAGCCAGGAATCGCCTCAGATTGCACAACTGGGGCATCCACACTCCCAAAATTTCCGGGGCCCTTCAGCGGGTCCCGGACCCCACGCCGTAAGGGCTTCGCGCTCGCATTTATCCGTTTTGGTTTGCCCCCGTCTAGATTTTTGTAGTCATGACATGGCTAAAATAATGGCAAGAAAATATTGCCTAAAATCATGATATAAATGTATATATTCTCCATAAAATCGTCACAACTTTTGTTTAAAAAAATCAGGTGAAAGTATCCAGGAATCGCCTCAGATTGCACCACTGGGGCATGCACACTCCAAAAATTATTTTGCAATAATTATTTTGTAAATATTTTTTTCTTAATATAATGCATAGGCATTATTTGTGTTGCTAGGTGACCAGAGCTCCGTTGTGCAAAGAAACGCTTACGCTTCCAAATAGGCCTACATTGGATGAGAAAGTTGAGTTTTGAAGATCTTTTGTATTTTGTTAATGCTTGAAGGGGTTAATTATTGTCATTTATTGCAATTCAAGCTCAAGAAAAGGTTGAATTTTGACACAATTTTGCACCTCAAATTGTGTAAACCCCAGGGGCTCCAGGGGGCTTTACCTCAACCCCTAGCAAGGGCTTTGCGCCTGCAACCCACCAGGGGGCCCCTACCTTAAGCGGTCCCTTGGACCCCGTGCCGTGTCGCGCTCCACACAAGGATGGCCTTTCAAAAATCATCCACCCCACATGAAACAAGAAATCTCCGCGCATGATACTGTCCACTGTTTATCAAGCCATTAGCAGAACTATATTTAGAAAGTTTTTGTTGTGTGGGGCACTTAATTTCAAGGATGGTATTTTCATCTACAATTCCATCTAAACTGGCTCCTAGCCAGCTTTCCTCTGGATTGACAACCAGACCAGTTGTTTCCACATGTTTACCAGTGTCCCTCTCAAACTGCTCACGAGCAACTGCTTCATGTTCCTGTCCTAGCGTGTTGCTGAATTCCCTTGAAATGTTTGACTTAAATGATTTTTTATCCACTTGGCAGGGTCCGCGTCCACTTTCTTGGGAACACTAGCTGCTGTACTGCTCGTTATTCTGAGTTTTCTTTGTGATGTCCACAGTGCAGACTTCTGATTAACAGTGGACTGGGCAAGCATTGCAGCATCGGCAGTTGAGACTTGTACATATTTCTCATAGGTCATGAGGCATGCAGGGCACTGCTTGTTGGTAATGTGCAGTTCATGGTCTGGTAGTGCGCATTTGCTGTGGGGATGGTACAATGGCTTGGCTGATTTAACTTGATTTAAAATAGTTCCAGGTATTGCAGAAAGCTCCCTCAGTGTAGAACTATTCAAGTGGTCCATAAGTTGTTTATCAGTGTCAAATGCAAGACTTCTGTTGATGGTTGATTCATTCTTTCCACGGATATTACTTAAGGTATCTGGAAATACATTTTCCTGTGTTGAACGATTCCACATGCATAACGTATCTGTACATGAACTGGCTGTGAATCCGGATTCATGAGCTTCTACAAGTTTAAAGAGAAGGCCAGCTGAATGGCTGCAGGTTTTCCCTTCGGAAGCAGTACAGTTACATTTAACAGTAATTATTTGCCTATTGGTTTTATTTACAGTTACTTCAACATTGTGAAAGTTTTTTATCCTCTGGGAAAATCGAACTTGACCAGCCAATGTAATATTAACCTTATTATCAGTTTTGTAGCAATGCTTCACAACTCCTACCCATCCGGAATGAAAATAATTTAGGCCTTCACTTATGCTTCGATGGTTTAAGTTTGGATGTTCATCACATGCAGGTCCGTTTATGTAGTAGTCATAAATATCTGAAAATGAAGGAAACAAAGGTCATATTTATTAAGCTGATTTTCAATAATTATTAAACTTAATTATGGCTTTATAGTACAGTGAATGTATATATATATGTAAACAGATATATATAAAAGCAAAAAATGTAAGATGTACAAATAATTGATTTCTTTTTACAATGCGTCATACATGTAACTTTATATGCTTTTTAGAGGTGTGGAGAATATGGGTTCCCAATCGACTCAGCATGTGCTTCATCCATATCTCCAAATAAAACTAAACAAAGCAACTTCATAGAAATCTGTAATAAATAGTGTCCTGACTCCTGAACCCTCTGCATCCTAAATTGGGGCTGGGGAGTGACCGACATTAATATTGCAAAAAATAATCCATGCTTCTGTTGCAAATATTTTCAAAAAATGAGATATACATGGATGGACTCGATTGATGATTTTGAATCTGAAAATTACGGGCCTATCAATTGCTTCCCCCTCTTTTGGCTGCCTCGGGTCTTATGTGGGGGTTTGGCCACGTTTTTCAAGCCCGATTTTGGTCACTCACTCATTTTGCCATTGTTTCCCCATCATAGTTAAAACCATGAGGTGGGGTGCCCCACTCATGTATGTTGGGGATTGTAACCAAAATTTTGCCCCAGGGGTGGGGATTTTGTCAAAAGTGACAATTCCCCACATCTTGGATGGGGCAGCCCGAAGGGGGGGGGGGGGGGGGGGGTGGGAGAGCAATTGATAGGCGCATTACCTTGAAAGTCTAGCCTCGGCCAATGACGCACATCATCAATCCACTCCATGAATTATTCTAAGCCTATATAAAATACACAAATGTATTACTGATCACTACCAATTGGCTTGATTTGTATTGAATTCATGATTTAGAAAGTTACATTTTACATGCAAAATTATTTCAAAAATGTAAATGGAATTACAACAATAGGCCTATTATTAGTATAAGCAAAGTTAATCACATTTAAGGGATTACATCAGGCTTAGCTAGGCTAACGTTATGTCTGGGCAATCTGCCTTGAGTGTTGAGGCTAGGCTATGACATATAGCCTAGGCTATGGCTTATCTTGGCTAAAACATCATTAACTCGACACTGTGCTGTTATTTTAAAATTTACAACTTCAAGTTCTATTTTTCTAAGCCATCCTTCATGTCTTTTGAGACTTTGAAGCAAAACTCACCAGTACGCTTTCTTGGTGGCTTATCACTCGGACACAGATTTGATTCCGACAGTCACTCCAACAGTACGTACACGCAGGTATTTATTAGCACCGTCATGACCGTGCCGTGATTGCAGTCGACTACGGGGCTGACGCCATGTAAACCCCGTCGACGAAGACCGAACGAGTTGCGCGCCACGCACGACGGACCAACTTCGCCGGGCAGTGCACGTAAATTAATAATTTTAGTCATGCCTTGGATCCCTTTTTTTATTCGTGGACACATTTTCTTTAAGCACAACAATCACACCAGCAATATGATTTGAAACAACGGATTTAACAAAACATTAACATCCAAATTACATCATTTTGTTGTTGATCGTCTGCTCCTCAACACTGTTGGTTTATATTTCGCGCCATTCCGCCTTTTAGAGTTCATCAGGCGGTCACATGCATAATGCAAATTGGGCGGACCAACCGCCTCCCAGTAATGGCGATCATGATAGAGGGCGCCCTTTCAAAGATCGAACTTGGAATGGCGTCTGTGGAGCTGGAAATTACTATGGATGTTGCTGAGTAGTCCCTCTTTCCAACAGTATCAAGATTGTGCGCAATTTCGTTCAATGTCAGACCGAAAAACGCCCTCATTTGGGGCCTAAGTTGCGTGGTGGGGGTCTCGGCTAGTCCATATAGCATGTGCACTTATGCGGGAATGGAGAAAAATTTGTTTGAAAAACCTACTCGCTTATCTCGGCCATCATTTGGCTGAACTTGGGTCTGAGGAGCTGGAGATTGGTATAAATGTTACTGATGAGTCCCTCTTTCAATCAGTATCAAGATTGTGCGCAATTTCGTTCAATGTCAGACCGAAAAACGCCCTCATTTGGGGCCTAAGTTGCGTGGTGGGGGTCTCGGCTAGTCCATTTTATAGCATGTACACTCATGCGGGAATGCAGAAAAAATTAGTTCGGAAAAAAAACCAATCGCTTATCTCGGCCATCATTTGGCTGAACTTGGGGCTGCGGAGCTAGAAATTGGTATGGATGTTGCTGAGGAGTCCCTCTTTCCATCAGTATCAAGATTGTGCGCAATTTCGTTTAACGTCAGGCCGAAAAGCGCCCTCATTTGGGGCCCAAGTTGCGTGGTGGGGTTCTCGGCTAGTCCATTGTATGGCATGTGCACTTATGCGGGAATGGAGAAAAATTTGTTTGAAAAACCTACTCGCTTATCTCGGCCATCATTTGGCTGAACTTGGGTCTGAGGAGCTGGAGATTGGTCTGGATGTTGCTGATGAGTCCCTCTTTCCATCAGTATCAAGATTGTGCACAGTTTTGTTCAACGTCATACCGAAAAACGCCCTCATTTGGGGCCCAAGTTGCATGGGGGGGGGGGGGGGGTCTCGGCTAGTCCATTGTATAGCATGTACACTCATGCGGGAATGCAGACAAAAATCAGTTCGAAAAATACTACTAACTTATCTCGACCATCATTTGGCTGAATTTGGGCCTGCGGAGCTGGAAATTGGTCTGGATTTTGCCGAGGAGTCCCTCTTTCCATCAGTATTAAGATTGTGCGCAATTTCGTTCAATGTCAGACCGAAGAACGCCCTCATTTGGGGCCAAAGTTGCGTGGTGGGGGTCTCGGCTCGTCCATTGTATAGCATGTGCACTTATGCGGGAATGGATTCAAATTGGTTTGAAAAACCTACTCGCTTGCCTCGGCCATCATTCGGCTAACCTGGGGTCTGTGGAGCTGGAAATTGGTCGGGATGTTGCTGAGGAGTCCCTCTTTCCAACAATATCAAGATTGTGCGCAATTTCGTTCAACATCAGATCGAAAAACGCCTTAATTTGGGGCCCAAGTTGCGTTTGGGGGGGGGGGGGGGGGTGGGGGGTTTCGGCTAGTCCATTGAATAGCATGTGCACTTAAGCGGAAATGCAGAAAAATTAGTTCGAAAAACCTACTCGCTTGTCTCGGCCATCATTCGGCTAACCTGGGGACTGTGGGGCTGGAAATTGGTCTAGATGTTGCTGATGAGTCCCTCTTTCAATCAGTATCAAGATTGTGCGCAATTTTGTTCAACGTCAGACCGAAAAACACCCTCATTTGGGGCCCAAGTTGCGTGGTGGGGGTCTCGGCTAGTCCATTGGCCCAAGATGGAGAAGAGAGGACACAGACAATTTAATATTTGGTATGCTCCGGCTCGCCTCGCCGAGCGTTTATTGCCCATTTGGCTTTCCTTTGCTTTCCTTTACAATTCCATGTATCGTCTACATTAAGTATACAAATGTATATTGATTACATGACATATATCCAGTGTTCGATTTAACTATAACTTTGCTTGAAACGTGATTGGGGCCCCACAATTTTCAGGTAGTCAGAAAATGAATGACAATGACAGAGCATTATAAACACCAAGTCAAGCACTAAAGGTGTAAGCTTGTGACAATAATTACAGTCACAATTGTTTGTCTGCTGTACTAAACAGCTGTTATAAACTGGTTGTAGCGACAACCCAAAGTTTTATAAAACCAACACAAGTTAACATTGCCGGTTAGCGATCTTGGGATCACAGGTTATAATCAAGGTACATGTTACTATAGCGTGATCCAAATATTAGAACTAGGGTATACACATTATGGCGGTCGTAAGGTCCCTAGAAATTAGCCTGTGTGATGTGATAACCCCCCAAATCAACCGTGAATGAGTCCCTGCCCCTAACTTTATGCCACGCCCCTCCTACCCCTAAGGTACAGGAGGAGGCCTGGGGAAGAGGTGCCCGAGGTTAGGGAAATGGCAGAGGAGACAACTGGGACATGTAAATGGGCCCCCGCCTACCAACTTTATGGCCTTCCCATCCTACCCCCAAAGGTACAGGGGGAGGCCAAGGAAAGAGGTGCCTGAAGTTCAGAAAATGGCGAGAGGGAACAACCAGGACCCGTAAATAGGCCCCCGCCCCCCAACTTCATGCCACTCCCCTCCTACCCCCCAAGGTACAGGGGGAGGACTGGGGAAGAAGTGCCCGAGGCTAGGGAAATGGCAGAGGAGACAACCGGGGCCATAACTACCTGGAGAGGGTGCCTGAAGTGTGTCAAGGAACGTGGGAGGTCTGTGCTATACTGAGGGTCCTCGTGCGAACCAACGACACTCACAAGTTACGTGAGCTGAGGCATAACGGAGATGGCAAAACCTACTCCAGCTTGGTGGAGTATGAGACATGTTGGGGTAGGTAACCGCCCCATGGTGAAGACCCGGTACGATGACCAAAGTGGTGCCTAGTAATACAAAGGCAGACCAAAATATCAACCAGGGGAATTCCGCCGACCACAAGGCAACGTGGCTAGCCAAAAACTGCAACCCTCCACCTGGAGGTGCACATATACACGTACCTACATGTACTAGGATTAGCAAATCCTGCCCCGTACCCCAGAGCCTAACCGTTTATGCCTGACCAATTATCTGTATATTCTTAGCCACTCCAGTGGCTCTTGCTCCAGCATCAGACCACCCACAGCCTTAATCTGAAAACGATTAGGGATCCTAACCCCTGTAGGCGCTGCCACCATGTGATAAACTGACCATGAGTGGTTTTGTTGCGGAGGGAGGGAGGGTTTTTTGGGCTATGTGTACGCTCAGCGAAGAAAGCGGAAAAGTGGCAGAAAGCGCGCGAATGCTACACTGCTCGACCATAACACGGTCTGGGATTGGTGGATGGTCCGACGACCGCATGCGACGACCGCATGGGACGACCAATCCGTAAACGCGTCTGATTGCTTCCTGTGCTGTTGGAATGTCTGCCCTTCCCCCCAGTGCCAAAGGGGTCTTCCGGAGACGAGCACCGGAAAACCATATTGGCCCAAGATGGAGAAGAGAGGACACAGACAATTTAATATTTGGTATGCTCCGGCTCGCCTCGCCGAGCGTTTATTGCCCATTTGGCTTTCCTTTGCTTTCCTTTACAATTCCATGTATCGTCTACATTAAGTATACAAATGTATATTGATTACATGACATATATCCAGTGTTCGATTTAACTATAACTTTGCTTGAAACGTGATTGGGGCCCCACAATTTTCAGGTAGTCAGAAAATGAATGACAATGACAGAGCATTATAAACACCAAGTCAAGCACTAAAGGTGTAAGCTTGTGACAATAATTACAGTCACAATTGTTTGTCTGCTGTACTAAACAGCTGTTATAAACTGGTTGTAGCGACAACCCAAAGTTTGATAAAACCAGCACAAGTTAACATTGCCGGTTAGCGATCTTGGGATCACAGGTTATAATCAAGGTACATGTTACTATAGCGTGATCCAAATATTAGAACTAGGGTATACACATTATGGCGGTCGTAAGGTCCCTAGAAATTAGCCTGTGTGATGTGATAACCCCCCAAATCAACCGTGAATGAGTCCCTGCCCCTAACTTTATGCCAAACAAGTTCCGAATTCAGGAACTTGCCAAACCCCCCCCCCCCCCGTCCTAATATAATAAGGGGGATGGGTGGAGTCTGTGAATGCAATAAAAGGATAGATCATAGTGCGAGTGAATGGGAGCGTGAGCTATGAGCCCAGAGGGCCCTCCACCCGAGATTGGTCTCCTTCGCAGGGGTTAGACACGGATTGAAGGAAACGTCAACACCATTCTCCCATGCTTGCTCCCCGCCAGGCTAGTAGCTCCACTGGTACCTGTGGGGTGAAGTAGACAAAAGGAGAACAGAAAGGGGCATGCGGGGGGGGGGGGGGGAGTCTAGCCGAAGGCAGGTGATAATGGGGCTCATAATCGAGCAGTGGTACTGAAATACAATGGCCCATTTGGGGAGCAACGAATCTGCCCCGATACAAGGCTAGTGGGAACTAAAGCCTGTGGTAGAGGTCCCTTAAGGGTTAGTGTTGTCTCTGTCCAGCCGAAATTCTTTGGGGTATCCGGCTAAGTGAATGGGGGGGGGGGGGGGGGGGGGGGGGCAGCGGCGATAGCGGGGGGGCCCTGTGCGTAGGGGCACGAGTGCAAGCCGTAGTCGTCGGGGATGTAATAGTGCGGAGCTTCCACAATTGACACCTTAACCTACGAGCATGATTAGTGGATTGTCACTCTCAAGCCAGGCATCGTGGGAATGTGGGAGCCTGACCGCTTGAATATCTGCCTATTTTTTCGTACTTGCTCATAATAAGCACTTATTGTCTGAATGGACCAGTTTCTATTCCCAGTCGGGGATATTTCCCCTGTAGGGCGAGTGCCGCGACTACTGTGAGGAACCAGGCGGAGATGGGTTCACGCACTGAACGGATTGAGGCCGGGTCTCATTAACCAGTTGGCCTTGGGAGGCCTCCACGGCGTACCCCTCCTCAACGATTGTCTGTGAATCAGGGGAGAAGTTGACCAGAAAGAAAAACCCCTAAAAATGCAAAATCCAACAGGACCCCGGCTCGACGTCTATAATTTGTAAATGCCTAAGTGCACCCCCTTCGAATAGCCGTTGTTATTAGTCTATGTCCACTGTTACGTGTGGAAACACATTAGGAAACCGCTTGAGGAATTCCAGTTTGCAAGGGAGATTCATTAACAAATTAGGGGTCCTGATAAGGTCCTAGGGTAAGAAAGATCGCCCCTTGTGATAGACCCCATCCAGGACTCGGTATAGATTAGGAATCATATCCCGAATATAGAAGCTGTGCAGAAAAGATGCCTGCCATGTATAGGTGTTCCCTCGCTCCCCGTAAGCCACTGTTGGTGACAGGGTTGCCATGTACCTACTATAGCATTTATTAGTCTCCAGAGAAAGATTCGTCCGGGAACAACTGCGCGACGCGTGGGAATAGAGAACTGATTCCCTGCGAACTGTGCAACCTAAATGTTTACATAGTATGGCAGATTCATCAATGTTTTTAAGTTGCTTTAATTATTCGAGATAAATCACTGGAAAGAGTAAAAGCATTTGAAATTAGACGAGGGTTCAATGGACGTAATAGGGTAGTCCTATGCTTTTATTGATGTCGTTTATTTATTTAATTATTTTTATTATTATAAGCCTCAATTATTTCGTATTGTTTCAAATATTGATGAAGAACGAACATACACATTTTTTGCCGCTATATCAAACGTAACTCAGATCATAACTCCACCCCCTGATAAAAATGGATTCGCCCAGCTAAACATGTTGACCTTATATGTTCCGGACTAAACCAATGGTTACCGGTTGCAGTTGCGTCAAGATGGGTGGGCTTAGTTCTGAATACAACATCCAATGCCCAAATCGACAGGCAAAGAATAAGTCATTGATGTAGTATATTTTGAGAAATCACATTGAATATAACATTTCTCAAGTCAAATTGCCATTAGTGTACTAAAGTCAGTTGTTGGCACGGTGGCTGGCTCCAACAATGGAGATTTTGACTGTTCCTTGTTAGCAGCTAGTATTGCAAACCATTGAACAAGACAAAGGCACCCTGGTTTCAAGGCTGCATTGACTTATTACATCAGCACACAAGGTAGGCAAATTTTAGTTTAATTTGCCACTCCATCGTTGTCCACAGTTGTAAAGTCTGTCCGCTACAGATTCTATCGGGTCGTAATATAACCGCCTATTTTTAATTTATTTATTTTTGTTTAAATAATAAAACAACAAACGGAGTTGTTGGCGTTGGGCCACGGTGGTAAAAGTATTAAATACCGTCCTGGGAATTTTGTAAGCACATGATTCATTACAGTCGAACACCTTTATAACGAGGTCCCTGGACTTTACAATTTACCTTGTTATGACAGGTATCTTGTATGGTCAGTAGTTGAAACAAAGAAAAACAAGGACCCAGGACCTATCTATTTATTTATTATTTTATTTATTTTTAAGCAGGATGTTGTACTAACAGTGCTTTTATTATCGGGGTTCGACTGTATTTCCAGAAATGGCTCGTAATCTTTAATATATACTGCAACCCGCGAAAAGTATACTGAAAATAATCTTTCCAAAGTTTTCTTTGATTTTATTCATATTTTCTTTAATTATTTCTTCCTTTACTTTAATTATATATTTGTATTTTTTTTTTTTTTTTTTTTTTTTAAATTTATTTATTTATTTGACATTTCGATTTAACTTTGAATTGTCTATAACTTTCGCGTGTCTCCCACGATGGAATGATGAGACCTGCACTGGTTTGCTGGAATCCCACATTGGGAGTGTCTATCCCGTCCTCTGGTACAGACAAATGCCTCAACTTAAGCAGGGCGAGACTTTGGCAATAATCAGAGTAAATGTTCAGTACTTATGGGAAGGTGAACTCTAGAACTGCATTTAAAATAGGTTTTACGAAAAATGTACCCGATCCGGAAATTTAATTCTCAGTTGTCGATACAGAAAACCACTCACTAATGCCATGTTCTTGCAATATTTGCCAGCCAGATTTTACAGGAGTTTGTACTATTTAAATGATGCGACTGACGTCGCTTGAAATAGCGCTCAAACGTTACGTCTATGCTAAACTGTGGGTGCTACCTGACTCGAGATTTAGAGGACGGGGACTCATAGCCTCGCGTCAGGAACATACAATCTAATGTACATTACAAATTGTTGGGGTCCCCCTCCCCTCTCAGGATTAATGGAAATAAATTTGAGGTTAATCTAATTGGCCAGGGCAGGGAAAACTACGGAATTGTGTGCACGGGGTGACAAAACCAAAATTTTGCCTGACTGCACTAAACACCTCACCGGGAGTGGATTCTTGAGGTTGGCATGACGTGATCTGCCCCGTTGTTCTGGTTACGTGGTGGCGGCCGATGTGTATGTGTAGTTCCCCTTCGCAGTGCCTAGAAACCATTGATCTCCATGCAGAGTTTAGCTTCACCAGTAGTACAGGCAAATTTCCCGGATGTCCGACTTCACAAATGGGGGATGATACACACATCAAGCTGTCCGAATTGGGCTGGTGATGGGGTCTGATCATAATGATGTTGGTGCGGGCTGGCATGCAGGCAGGGTGCAGGCAGATGTGCAATGTTACAATGTACTATGTAGAGCCAGGGATTCCCTGAAAAACCTGTCATGTATGGGCCAAAGCCCAAAAGTATGGAGCAGCCGCTCCACTAGAAACAGGTACATGGCGCCAGATGTGTCAGCGTGGTCAGTGGTCGACCCCCGAGGTGGTGATGCCCAGCCATGGTAGGGGTGTGTTACCAGTCCGGCAGTTGGGGTTGCGTGCTGGAGCGGTGCAGTCGTAGGTGCCGTGCCCCGCGTGTCATGGTGTGGTGCACGCTGGCTGCTTCGGTTACTGGACAGGGGTTTGTTTGCACTGGTCTGCGGCTCACGATGGTTGTACTTTGTTGTGTTAAAGCAGGGCAAGCTGAGACTGTTTCCCAGCTGGCCGTCGTTAATGGCAGCTCTCTCAAAGTTTCTTAATCCTCCGTCCGTGGTTTAAACGAAGGCCATGGAGGCTGTCGCTCCCGTTGGGGCCACGTCGCGATCAACGGCGGCGGACCAGGCGGCGCGGTTTGTTCGAGCGACTGGCTCAGCCACAGATACCAGCACTGGAGGGCGCTGTTCATTGCCCCGTCGGCTGCGGTATCAACGCTATGCAGAGCTAGCCGGCCGGCCATGGGCGTCGTATTGCATGTCGTATTGCATGCATGTGCATGCTGGTCATGTCAATGCCCGGCCCGTGGGTTTGTTGGAAGTCTGCTGAAGGCTGAAGCGCCCTGGACTAAGCTCGAGCTTGACGTGAATGAAGACGTTTTCCAAGCCGACCGCCGTCCTCTGGGATCTTCCGATAATGGCAAGTGTTTCCCCTTGCTGGGATATCTCGAGCGAAATTTCTAGAGGAGAAATTTTGCAGATAGTTCGGAGAAATTTTTTGGGCTATGTGTACGCTCAGCGAAGAAAGCGGAAAAGTGGCAGAAAGCGCGCGAATGCTACACTGCTCGACCATAACACGGTCTGGGATTGGTGGATGGTCCGACGACCGCATGCGACGACCGCATGGGACGACCAATCCGTAAACGCGTCTGATTGCTTCCTGTGCTGTTGGAATGTCTGCCCTTCCCCCCAGTGCCAAAGGGGTCTTCCGGAGACGAGCACCGGAAAACCATATTGTATAGCATGTACACTCATGCAGGAATGCAGACAACAATCAGTTCGAAAAATACTACTCGCTTATCTCGGCCATCATTTGGCTGAATTTGGGCCTGCGGAGCTGGAAATTGGTCTGGATTTTGCTGAGGAGTCCCTCTTTCCATCAGTATTAAGATTGTGCGCAATTTCGTTCAATGTCAGACCGAAAAACGCCCTCATTTGGGGCCCAAGTTGCGTGGTGGGGGTCTCGGCTAGTCCATTGTATAGCATGTACACTCTTGCGGGAATGCAGAAAAAATCAGTTCGAAAAAAAATACTCGCTTATCTCGGCCATCATTCAGCTGAACTGGCGTCTGTGGAGCTGGAAATTGGTATGGATGTTGCTGAGGAGTCCCTCTTTCCAACAGTATCAAGATTGTGCGCAATTTCGTTCAACATCAGTTCGAAAAACGCCTTAATTTGGGGCCCAAGTTGCGTTGGGGGGGGGGAGGGTTCGGCTAGCCATTGTATAGCATATGCACTTAAGCGGGAATGCAGAAAAATTTGTTCGAAAAACCTACTCGCTTATGTCCGCCATCATTCAGCTGAACTGAGGTCTGAGGAGCTGGTGATTGGTTTGGATGTTGGTAATGAGTCCCTCTTTCCAACAGTATCCAAATTGTGCGCAATTTTGTTCAACATCAGATCGAAAAACGTCCTCATTTGGGGCCAAGTTGCGTGGTGGGGGTCTCGGCTAGTCCATTGTATAGCATGTGCACTTTTCCGGGAATGCAGAAAAATTCGTTCGAAAAACCTACTCGCTTGTCTCGGCCATCATTCGGCTAACCTGGGGTCTGTGGAGCTGGAAATTGGTCGGGATGTTGCTGAGGGGTCCCTCTTTCCATCAGTATCAAGATTGTACGCAGTTTCGTTCAACGTCAGACCGAAAAACGCCCTCAATTCGGGCCCAAGTTGCGTAGTAAGGGGTCTCGGCTAGTCCATTGTATAGCATGTACACTCATGCGGGAATGCAGACAAAAATCAGTTCGAAAAATACTACTCGCTTATCTCGGCCATCATTTGGCTGAACTTGGGCCTGCGGAGCTGGAAATTGGTCTGGATGTTGCTGAGGAGTCCCCCTTTCCATCAGTATCAAGATTGTGCGCAATTTCGTTCAATGTCAGACCGAAAAACGCCCTCATTTGGGGCCCAAGTTGCGTGGTGGGGGTCTCGGCTAGTCCATTGTATAGCATGTGCACTTATGCGGGAATGGAGACAAATTGGTTTGAAAAACCTACTCGCTTATCTCGGCCATCATTCGGCTAACCTGGGGTCAGTGGAGCTGGAAATTGGTCGGGATGTTGCTGAGGAGTCCCTCTTTCCAACAGTATCAAGATTGTGCGCAATTTCGTTCAACATCAGATCGAAAAACGCCTTAATTTTGGGCCCAAGTTGCGTTTGGGGGGGGGGGGGGGGGGGGTGGGTGGTTTCGGCTAGTCCATTGTATAGCATATGCACTTAAGCGAAAATGCAGACAAATTAGTTCGAAAAACCTACTCGCTTATGTCCGCCATCATTCGGCTGAAATGAGGTCTGAGGAGCTGGTGATTGGTTTGGATCTTGCTAATGAGTCCCTCTTTCCAACAGTATCCAGATTGTGCGCAATTTTCTTCAACATCAGATCGAAAAACGTCCTCATTTGGGGCCCAAGTTGCGTGGTGGGGGTCTCGTCTAGTCCATTGTATAGCATGTGCACTTTTGCGGGAATGCAGACAAATTCGTTCGAAAAACTTACTCGCTTGTCTCGTCTCGGCCATCATTCGGCTAACCTGGGGTCTGTGGAGCTGGAAATTGGTCTGGATGTTGCTGATGAGTCCCTCTTTCAATCAGTATCAAGATTGTGAGCAATTTTGTTCAACGTCAGACCGAAAAACACCCTCATTTGGGGCCCAAGTTGCTTGGTGGGGGTCTCGGCTAGTCCATTGTATAGCATGTACACTCATGCAGGAATGCAGACAAAATCAGTTCGAAAAAAAACACTCGCTTATCTCGGCCATCATTCGGCTGAACTGGCGTCTGTGAAGCTTGAAATTGGTCGGGATGTTGCTGAGGAGTCCCTCTTTCCAACAGTATCAAGATTGTGCGCAATTTCGTTCAATGTCAGACCGAAAAACGCCACCATTTGGGGCCCAAGTTGCGTGGTTGGGGTCTCGGCTAGTGCATTGTATAGCATGTGCACTGATGCAGGAATGCAGACAAATTCTTTCGAAAAAGATACTCGCCTATTTCGGCCATCATTCGGCTGAACTTGGGTCTGAGGAGCTGGAGATTGTTCTGGATGTTGCTGAGGAGTCCCTCTTTCCAACAGTATCAAGATTGTGCGCAATTTCGTTCAACATCAGATCGAAAAACGCCCTAATTTGGGGCCCAAGTTGCGTGGGGGGGGGGGGGGGGGTTCGGCTAGTCCATTGTATGGCGTGTGCACTTAAGCTAGAATGCAGAAAAATTTGTTCAAAAACCTACTCGCTTATGTCCGCCATCATTCAGCTGAACTGAGGTCTGAGGAGCTGGAGATTTGTTTGGATGTTGCTAATGAGTCCCTCTTTCCAACAGTATCCAGATTGTGCGCAATTTTGTTCAACATCAGATCGAAAAACGTCCTCATTTGGGGCCCAAGTTGCGTGGTGGGGGTTTCGGCTAGTCCATTGTATAGCATGTGCACTTTTGCGGGAATGCAGAAAAATTCGTTCGAAAAACCTACTCGCTTGTCTCGGCCATCCTTCGGCTAACCTGGGGTCTGTGGAGCTGGAAATTGGTCTGGCTGTTGCTGATGAGTCCCTCTTTCAATCAGTATCAAGATTGTGCGCAATTTTGTTTAACGTCAGACCGAAAAACGCCCCCATTTGGGGCCCAAGTTGCGTGGTGGGGGTCTCGGCTAGTCCATTGTATAGCATGTACACTCTTGCGGGAATGCCGAAAAAATCAGTTCGAAAAAAAATACTCGCTTATCTCGGCCATCATTCGGCTAACCTGGGGTCTGTGGAGCTGGAAATTGGTCGGGATGTTGCTGAGGGGTCCCTCTTTCCATCAGTATCAAGATTGTGCGCAATTTCGTTCAATGTCAGACCGAAAAACGCCCCCATTTGGGGCCCAAGTTGCGTGGTGGGGGTCTCGGCTAGTCCATTGTATAGCATGTGCACTTATGCGGGAATGGAGACAAATTGGTTTGAAAAACCTACTCGCTTATCTCGGCCATCATTCGGCTGAATTGGCGTCTGTGGAGCTGGAAATTGGTATGGATGTTGCTGAGGAGTCCCTCTTTCCAACAGTATCAAGATTGTGCGCAATTTCGTTCAACATCAGTTCGAAAAACGCCTTAATTTGGGGCCCAAGTTGCGTTGGGGGGGGGGGGGGGGGGGAGGATTCGGCTTGCCATTGTATAGCATGTGCACTTAAGCGGGAATGCAGAACAATTTGTTCGAAAAACCTACTCGCTTATGTCCGCCATGATTCAGCTGAACTGAGGTCTGAGGAGCTGGTGATTGGTTTGGATGTTGGTAATGAGTCCCTCTTTCCAACAGTATCCAGATTGTGCGCAATTTTGTTCAACATCAGATCGAAAAACGTCCTCATTTGGGGCCAAGTTGCGTGGTGGGGGTCTCGGCTAGTCCATTGTATAGCATGTGCACTTTTCCGGGAATGCAGAAAAATTCGTTCGAAAAACCTACTCGCTTGTCTCGGACATCATTCCGCTAACCTGGGGTCTGTGGAGCTGGAAATTGGTCGGGATGTTGCTGAGGGGTCCCTCTTTCCATCAGTATCAAGATTGTGCGCAGTTTCGTTCAACGTCAGACCGAAAAACGCCCTCATTTGGGGCCCAGGTTGCGTGGTGGGGGTCTCGGCTAGTCCATTGTATAGCATGTGCACTTATGCGGGAATGGAGACAAATTGGTTTGAAAAACCTACTCGCTTATCTCGGCCATCATTTGGCTGAACTTGGGTCTTAGGAGCTGGAGATTGGTCTGGATGTTGCTGATGAGTCCCTCTTTCAATCAGTATCAAGATTGTGCGCAATTTTGTTTAACGTCAGACAGAAAAACGCCCTCATTTCGGGCCCAAGTTGCGTGGTGGGGGTCTCGGCTAGTCCATTGTATAGCATGTACACTCTTGCGGGAATGCAGAAAAAATACGTTCGAAAAAAAATACTCGCTTATCTCGGCCATCATTCGGCTGAATTGGCGTCTGTGGAGCTGGAAATTGGTATGGATGTTGCTGAGGAGTCCCTCTTTCCAACAGTATCAAGATTGTGCGCAATTTCGTTCAACATCAGTTCGAAAAACGCCTTAATTTGGGGCCCAAGTTGCGTTGGGGGGGGGGGGAGGATTCGGCTTGCCATTGTATAGCATGTGCACTTAAGCTGGAATGCAGAACAATTTGTTCGAAAAACCTACTCGCTTATGTCCGCCATGATTCAGCTGAACTGAGGTCTGAGGAGCTGGTGATTGGTTTGGATGTTGGTAATGAGTCCCTCTTTCCAACAGTATCCAGATTGTGCGCAATTTTGTTCAACATCAGATCGAAAAACGTCCTCATTTGGGGCCAAGTTGCGTGGTGGGGGTCTCGGCTAGTCCATTGTATAGCATGTGCACTTTTCCGGGAATGCAGAAAAATTCGTTCGAAAAACCTACTCGCTTGTCTCGGACATCATTCCGCTAACCTGGGGTCTGTGGAGCTGGAAATTGGTCGGGATGTTGCTGAGGGGTCCCTCTTTCCATCAGTATCAAGATTGTGCGCAGTTTCGTTCAACGTCAGACCGAAAAACGCCCTCATTTGGGGCCCAGGTTGCGTGGTGGGGGTCTCGGCTAGTCCATTGTATAGCATGTGCACTTATGCGGGAATGGAGACAAATTGGTTTGAAAAACCTACTCGCTTATCTCGGCCATCATTTGGCTGAACTTGGGTCTTAGGAGCTGGAGATTGGTCTGGATGTTGCTGATGAGTCCCTCTTTCAATCAGTATCAAGATTGTGCGCAATTTTGTTTAACGTCAGACAGAAAAACGCCCTCATTTCGGGCCCAAGTTGCGTGGTGGGGGTCTCGGCTAGTCCATTGTATAGCATGTACACTCTTGCGGGAATGCAGAAAAAATACGTTCGAAAAAAAATACTCGCTTATCTCGGCCATCATTCGGCTGAATTGGCGTCTGTGGAGCTGGAAATTGGTATGGATGTTGCTGAGGAGTCCCTCTTTCCAACAGTATCAAGATTGTGCGCAATTTCGTTCAACATCAGTTCGAAAAACGCCTTAATTTGGGGCCCAAGTTGCGTTGGGGGGGGGGGGGGGGGAGGATTCGGCTTGCCATTGTATAGCATGTGCACTTAAGCTGGAATGCAGAACAATTTGTTCGAAAAACCTACTCGCTTATGTCCGCCATGATTCAGCTGAACTGAGGTCTGAGGAGCTGGTGATTGGTTTGGATGTTGGTAATGAGTCCCTCTTTCCAACAGTATCCAGATTGTGCGCAATTTTGTTCAACATCAGATCGAAAAACGTCCTCATTTGGGGCCAAGTTGCGTGGTGGGGGTCTCGGCTAGTCCATTGTATAGCATGTG
Source organism: Hippasteria phrygiana (assembly GCA_037893225.1). Classification (NCBI taxonomy): domain Eukaryota; kingdom Metazoa; phylum Echinodermata; class Asteroidea; order Valvatida; family Goniasteridae; genus Hippasteria; species Hippasteria phrygiana. The sequence continues at coordinate 32,736 of JAZGUH010001245.1, forward strand.
CACTTTTCCGGGAATGCAGAAAAATTCGTTCGAAAAACCTACTCGCTTGTCTCGGACATCATTCGGCTAACCTGGGGTCTGTGGAGCTGGAAATTGGTCGGGATGTTGCTGAGGGGTCCCTCTTTCCATCAGTATCAAGATTGTGCGCAGTTTCGTTCAACGTCAGACCGAAAAACGCCCTCATTTGGGGCCCAGGTTGCGTGGTGGGGGTCTCGGCTAGTCCATTGTATAGCATGTACACTCATGCGGGAATGCAGCCAAAAATCAGTTCGAAAAATACTACTCGCTTATCTCGGCCATCATTTAGCTGAACTTGGGCCTGCGGAGCTGGAAATTGGTCTGGATGTTGATGAGGAGTCCCCCTTTCCATCAGTATCAAGATTGTGCGCAATTTCGTTCAATGTCAGACCGAAAAACGCCCTCATTTGGGGCCCAAGTTGCGTGGTGGGGGTCTCGGCTAGTCCATTGTATAGCATGTGCACTTATGCGGGAAGGGAGACAAATTGGTTTGAAAAACCTACTCGCTTATCTCGGCCATCATTTGGCTGAACTTGGGTCTTAGGAGCTGGAGATTGGTCTGGATGTTGCTGAAGAGTCCCTCTTTCCAACAGTATCAAGATTGTGCGCAATTTCTTTCAATGTCAGACCGAAAACTGCCCTCATTTGGGGTTTGAGTTGCGTGGTGGGGGTCTCGGCTAGTCCATTGTATAGCAATTGCACTGATGCGGGAATGGATTAAAATTAGTTTAAAAAACCTACTCGCTTATCTCGGCCATCATTTGGCTGAACTTGGGTCTGAGGAGCTGGGGATTGGTCTGGATGTTGCTGATGAGTCCCTCTTTCCAACAGTATCAAGATTGTGCGCAGTTTCGTTCAACGTCAGACCGAAAAACGCCCTCATTTGGGGCCCAAGTTGCGTGGTGGGGGTCTCGGCTAGTCCATTGTATAGCATGTACACTCTTGCGGGAATGCAGAAAAAATACGTTCGAAAAAAAATACTCGCTTATCTCTGCCATCATTCGGCTGAATTGGCGTCTGTGGAGCTGGAAATTGGTATGGATGTTGCTGAGGAGTCCCTCTTTCCAACAGTATCAAGATTGTGCGCAATTTCGTTCAACATCAGTTCGAAAAACCCTTAATTTGGGGCCCAAGTTGCGTTGGGGGGGGGGGGGGAGGATTCGGCTTGCCATTGTATAGCATGTGCACTTAAGCTGGAATGCAGAACAATTTGTTCGAAAAACCTACTCGCTTATGTCCGCCATGATTCAGCTGAACTGAGGTCTGAGGAGCTGGTGATTGGTTTGGATGTTGGTAATGAGTCCCTCTTTCCAACAGTATCCAGATTGTGCGCAATTTTGTTCAACATCAGATCGAAAAACGTCCTCATTTGGGGCCAAGTTGCGTGGTGGGGGTCTCGGCTAGTCCATTGTATAGCATGTGCACTTTTCCGGGAATGCAGAAAAATTCGTTCGAAAAACCTACTCGCTTGTCTCGGACATCATTCGGCTAACCTGGGGTCTGTGGAGCTGGAAATTGGTCGGGATGTTGCTGAGGGGTCCCTCTTTCCATCAGTATCAAGATTGTGCGCAGTTTCGTTCAACGTCAGACCGAAAAACGCCCTCATTTGGGGCCCAGGTTGCGTGGTGGGGGTCTCGGCTAGTCCATTGTATAGCATGTACACTCATGCGGGAATGCAGCCAAAAATCAGTTCGAAAAATACTACTCGCTTATCTCGGCCATCATTTAGCTGAACTTGGGCCTGCGGAGCTGGAAATTGGTCTGGATGTTGCTGAGGAGTCCCCCTTTCCATCAGTATCAAGATTGTGCGCAATTTCTTTCAATGTCAGACCGAAAACTGCCCTCATTTGGGGTTTGAGTTGCGTGGTGGGGGTCTCGGCTAGTCCATTGTATAGCAATTGCACTGATGCGGGAATGGATTAAAATTAGTTTAAAAAACCTACTCGCTTATCTCGGCCATCATTTGGCTGAACTTGGGTCTGAGGAGCTGGGGATTGGTCTGGATGTTGCTGATGAGTCCCTCTTTCCATCAGTATCAAGATTGTGCGCAGTTTCGTTCAACGTCAGACCGAACAACGCCCTCTTTGGTGGTGGGGTTCTCGGCTATTCCATTGTATAGCATGTACACTCATGCGGGAATGCAGACAAAATCAGTTCGAAAAAAAACTACTCGCTTATCTCGGCCATCATTTGGCTGAACTTGGTCCTGCGGAGCTGGAAATTGGTATGGATGTTGCTGAGGAGTCCCTCTTTCCAACAGTATCAAGATTGTGCGCAATTTCGTTCAATGTCAGACCGAAAAACGCCCTCATTTGGGGCCAAAGTTGCGTGGTGGAGGTTTCGGCTAGTCCACTGTATAGCATGTGCACTTATGCTGGAAATGAGTCAAATTGGTTTAAAAAACCTACTTGCTTATCTCGGCCATCATTTGGCTGAACTTGTGTCTGAGGAGCTGGGGATTGGTCTGGATGTTGCTGATGAGTCCCTCTTTCCATCATTATCAAGATTGTGCGCAGTTTCGTTTAACGTGATTGGTTTGGATGTTGGTAATGAGTCCCTCTTTCCAACAGTATCCAGATTGTGCGCAATTTTGTTCAACATCAGATCGAAAAACGTCCTCATTTGGGGCCAAGTTGCGTGGTGGGGGTCTCGGCTAGTCCATTGTATAGCATGTGCACTTTTCCGGGAATGCAGAAAAATTCGTTCGAAAAACCTACTCGCTTGTCTCGGACATCATTCCGCTAACCTGGGGTCTGTGGAGCTGGAAATTGGTCGGGATGTTGCTGAGGGGTCCCTCTTTCCATCAGTATCAAGATTGTGCGCAGTTTCGTTCAACGTCAGACCGAAAAACGCCCTCATTTGGGGCCCAGGTTGCGTGGTGGGGGTCTCGGCTAGTCCATTGTATAGCATGTGCAGTTATGCGGGAATGCAGAAAGATTACTTCGAAAAACCTACTCGCTTATCTCGGCCACTATCCGGCTGAACGTGGGTCTGAAGAGCTGGATATTTGTCTGGATGTTGCTGAGGAGTCACTCTTTCCAACAGTATCAAGATTGTGCGCAATTTCGTTCAACATCGGGTCGAAAAACGGCGTCATTTGGGGCCCAAGTTGCGTGGTGGGGGTGTCGGCTAGTCCTAGTGTATAGCATGTGCAGTTATGCGGGAATGCAGAAAGATTACTTCGAAAAACCTACTCGCTTATCTCGGCCACCATTCGGCTAAACTTGGGTCTGAGGAGCTGGATATTGGTCTGGATGTTGCTGAGAAGTCACTCTTTCCAACAGTATCAAGATTGTGCGCAATTTCATTCAACATCGGGTCGAAAAACGGCGTCATTTGGGACCCAAGTTGCGTGGTGGGGGTGTCGGTTAGTCCCATTGTATAGCATGTGCAGTTATGCGGGAATGCAGAAAAATTACTTCGAAAAACCTACTCGCTTATCTCGGCCACTATCCGGCTGAACGTGGGTCTGAAGAGCTGGATATTGGTCTGGATGTTGCTGAGAAGTCACTCTTTCCAACAGTATCAAGATTGTGCGCAATTTCGGTCAACATCGGGTCGAAAAACGGCGTCCTTTGGGGCCAAGTTGCGTGGTGGGGGTGTCGGCTAGTCCCATTGTATAGCATGTGCAGTTATGCGGGAATGCAGAAAAATTTGTTCGGAAAACCTACTCGCTTATCTCGGCCACCATTCGGCTGAACGTGGGTCTGAGGAGCTGGATATTGGTCTGGATGTTGCTGAGAAGTCACTCTTTCCAACAGTATCAAGATTGTGCGCAATTTCGTTCAACATCGGGTCGAAAAACGGCGTCATTTGGGGTCCAAGTTGCGTGGTGGGGGTGTCTCAGCTAGTCCCATTGTATAGCATGTGCAGTTATGCGGGAATGCAGAAAAATTACTTCGAAAAACCTACTCGCTTATCTCGGCCACTATCCGGCTGAATGTGGGTCTGAAGAGCTGGATATTTGTCTGGATGTTGCTGAGAAGTCACTCTTTCCAACAGTATCAAGATTGTGCGCAATTTCGTTCAACATCGGGTCGAAAAACGGCGTCATTTGGGGCCCAAGTTGCGTGGTGGGGGTGTCGGCTAGTCCTATTGTATAGCATGTGCAGTTATGCGGGAATGCAGAAAAATTACTTCGAAAAACCTACTCGCTTATCTCGGCCACCATTCGGCTGAACTTGGGTCTGAGGAGCTGGATATTGGTCTGGATGTTGCTGAGAAGTCACTCTTTCCAACAGTATCAAGATTGTGCGCAATTTCGTTCAACATCGGGTCGAAAAACGGCGTCATTTGGGGCCCAAGTTGCGTGGTGGGGGTGTCGGCTAGTCCATTGTATAGCATGTGCAGTTATGCGGGAATGCAGAAAGATTACTTCGAAAAACCTACTCGCTTATCTCGGCCACTATCCGGCTGAACGTGGGTCTGAAGAGCTGGATATTTGTCTGGATGTTGCTGAGAAGTCACTCTTTCCAACAGTATCAAGATTGTGCGCAATTTCGGTCAACATCGGGTCGAAAAACGGCGTCCTTTGGGGCCAAGTTGCGTGGTGGGGGTGTCGGCTAGTCCCATTGTATAGCATGTGCAGTTATGCGGGAATGCAGAAAAATTTGTTCGGAAAACCTACTCGCTTATCTCGGCCACCATTCGGCTGAACGTGGGTCTGAGGAGCTGGATATTGGTCTGGATGTTGCTGAGAAGTCACTCTTTCCAACAGTATCAAGATTGTGCGCAATTTCGTTCAACATCGGGTCGAAAAACGGCGTCATTTGGGGCCCAAGTTGCGTGGTGGGGGTGTCTCAGCTAGTCCCATTGTATAGCATGTGCAGTTATGCGGGAATGCAGACAAATTAGTATGAAAAACCTACTCGCTTATCTCGGCCACCATTCGGCTAAACTTGGGTCTGAGGAGCTGGATATTGGTCTGGATGTTGCTGAGAAGTCACTCTTTCCAACAGTATCAAGATTGTGCGCAATTTCGTTCAACATCGGGTCGAAAAACGGCGTCATTTGGGGCCCAAGTTGCGTGGTGGGGGTGTCGGCTAGTCCCATTGTATAGCATGTGCAGTTATGCGGGAATGCAGACAAATTAGTATGAAAAACCTACTCGCTTATCTCGGCCACCATTCGGCTTAACTTGGGTCTGAGTGGCTGGATATTGGTCTGGATGTTGCTGAGAAGTCACTCTTTCCAACAGTATCAAGATTGTGCGCAATTTCGTTCAACATCGGGTCGAAAAACGGCGTCATTTGGGGGCCAAGTTGCGTGGTGGGGGTGTCGGCTAGTCCCATTGTATAGCATGTGCAGTTATGCGGGAATGCAGAAAGATTACTTCGAAAAACCTACTCGCTTATCTCGGCCACTATCCGGCTGAACGTTTGTCTGAAGAGCTGGATATTTGTCTGGATGTTGCTGAGGAGTCACTCTTTCCAACAGTATCAAGATTGTGCGCAATTTCGTTCAACATCGGGTCGAAAAACGGCGTCATTTGGGGCCCAAGTTGCGTGGTGGGGGTGTCGGCTAGTCCTAGTGTATAGCATGTGCAGTTATGCGGGAATGCAGACAAATTAGTATGAAAAACCTACTCGCTTATCTCGGCCACCATTCGGCTAAACTTGGGTCTGAGGAGCTGGATATTGGTCTGGATGTTGCTGAGAAGTCACTCTTTCCAACAGTATCAAGATTGTGCGCAATTTCATTCAACATCGGGTCGAAAAACGGCGTCATTTGGGACCCAAGTTGCGTGGTGGGGGTGTCGGTTAGTCCCATTGTATAGCATGTGCAGTTATGCGGGAATGCAGAAAAATTACTTCGAAAAACCTACTCGCTTATCTCGGCCACTATTCGGCTGAACGTGGGTCTGAGGAGCTGGATATTGGTCTGGATGTTGCTGAGAAGTCGCTCTTTCCAACAGTATCAAGATTGTGCGCAATTTCGTTCAACATCGGGTCGAAAAACGGCGTCATTTGGGGCCCAAGTTGCGTGGTGGGGGTGTCGGCTAGTCCCATTGTATAGCATGTGCAGTTATGCGGGAATGCAGAAAGATTACTTCGAAAAACCTACTCGCTTATCTCGGCCACTATCCGGCTGAACGTGGGTCTGAAGAGCTGGATATTGGTCTGGATGTTGCTGAGAAGTCACTCTTTCCAACAGTATCAAGATTGTGCGCAATTTCGGTCAACATCGGGTCGAAAAACGGCGTCCTTTGGGGCCAAGTTGCGTGGTGGGGGTGTCGGCTAGTCCCATTGTATAGCATGTGCAGTTATGCGGGAATGCAGAAAAATTTGTTCGGAAAACCTACTCGCTTATCTCGGCCACCATTCGGCTGAACGTGGGTCTGAGGAGCTGGATATTGGTCTGGATGTTGCTGAGAAGTCACTCTTTCCAACAGTATCAAGATTGTGCGCAATTTCGTTCAACATCGGGTCGAAAAACGGCGTCATTTGGGGTCCAAGTTGCGTGGTGGGGGTGTCTCAGCTAGTCCCATTGTATAGCATGTGCAGTTATGCGGGAATGCAGAAAAATTACTTCGAAAAACCTACTCGCTTATCTCGGCCACTATCCGGCTGAATGTGGGTCTGAAGAGCTGGATATTTGTCTGGATGTTGCTGAGAAGTCACTCTTTCCAACAGTATCAAGATTGTGCGCAATTTCGTTCAAGATCGGGTCGAAAAACGGCGTCATTTGGGGCCCAAGTTGCGTGGTGGGGGTGTCGGCTAGTCCTATTGTATAGCATGTGCAGTTATGCGGGAATGCAGAAAAATTACTTCGAAAAACCTACTCGCTTATCTCGGCCACCATTCGGCTGAACTTGGGTCTGAGGAGCTGGATATTGGTCTGGATGTTGCTGAGAAGTCACTCTTTCCAACAGTATCAAGATTGTGCGCAATTTCGTTCAACATCGGGTCGAAAAACGGCGTCATTTGGGGCCCAAGTTGCGTGGTGGGGGTGTCGGCTAGTCCATTGTATAGCATGTGCAGTTATGCGGGAATGCAGAAAGATTACTTCGAAAAACCTACTCGCTTATCTCGGCCACTATCCGGCTGAACGTGGGTCTGAAGAGCTGGATATTTGTCTGGATGTTGCTGAGAAGTCACTCTTTCCAACAGTATCAAGATTGTGCGCAATTTCGGTCAACATCGGGTCGAAAAACGGCGTCCTTTGGGGCCAAGTTGCGTGGTGGGGGTGTCGGCTAGTCCCATTGTATAGCATGTGCAGTTATGCGGGAATGCAGAAAAAATTGTTCGGAAAACCTACTCGCTTATCTCGGCCACCATTCGGCTGAACGTGGGTCTGAGGAGCTGGATATTGGTCTGGATGTTGCTGAGAAGTCACTCTTTCCAACAGTATCAAGATTGTGCGCAATTTCGTTCAACATCGGGTCGAAAAACGGCGTCATTTGGGGCCCAAGTTGCGTGGTGGGGGTGTCGGCTAGTCCTAGTGTATAGCATGTGCAGTTATGCGGGAATGCAGACAAATTAGTATGAAAAACCTACTCGCTTATCTCGGCCACCATTCGGCTAAACTTGGGTCTGAGGAGCTGGATATTGGTCTGGATGTTGCTGAGAAGTCACTCTTTCCAACAGTATCAAGATTGTGCGCAATTTCATTCAACATCGGGTCGAAAAACGGCGTCATTTGGGACCCAAGTTGCGTGGTGGGGGTGTCGGTTAGTCCCATTGTATAGCATGTGCAGTTATGCGGGAATGCAGAAAAATTACTTCGAAAAACCTACTCGCTTATCTCGGCCACTATTCGGCTGAACGTGGGTCTGAGGAGCTGGATATTGGTCTGGATGTTGCTGAGAAGTCGCTCTTTCCAACAGTATCAAGATTGTGCGCAATTTCGTTCAACATCGGGTCGAAAAACGGCGTCATTTGGGGCCCAAGTTGCGTGGTGGGGGTGTCGGCTAGTCCCATTGTATAGCATGTGCAGTTATGCGGGAATGCAGAAAGATTACTTCGAAAAACCTACTCGCTTATCTCGGCCACTATCCGGCTGAACGTGGGTCTGAAGAGCTGGATATTGGTCTGGATGTTGCTGAGAAGTCACTCTTTCCAACAGTATCAAGATTGTGCGCAATTTCGGTCAACATCGGGTCGAAAAACGGCGTCCTTTGGGGCCAAGTTGCGTGGTGGGGATGTCGGCTAGTCCCATTGTATAGCATGTGCAGTTATGCGGGAATGCAGAAAAATTTGTTCGGAAAACCTACTCGCTTATCTCGGCCACCATTCGGCTGAACGTGGGTCTGAGGAGCTGGATATTGGTCTGGATGTTGCTGAGAAGTCACTCTTTCCAACAGTATCAAGATTGTGCGCAATTTCGTTCAACATGGGGTCGAAAAACGGCGTCATTTGGGGTCCAAGTTGCGTGGTGGGGGTGTCTCAGCTAGTCCCATTGTATAGCATGTGCAGTTATGCGGGAATGCAGAAAAATTACTTCGAAAAACCTACTCGCTTATCTCGGCCACTATCCGGCTGAATGTGGGTCTGAAGAGCTGGATATTTGTCTGGATGTTGCTGAGAAGTCACTCTTTCCAACAGTATCAAGATTGTGCGCAATTTCGTTCAAGATCGGGTCGAAAAACGGCGTCATTTGGGGCCCAAGTTGCGTGGTGGGGGTGTCGGCTAGTCCTATTGTATAGCATGTGCAGTTATGCGGGAATGCAGAAAAATTACTTCGAAAAACCTACTCGCTTATCTCGGCCACCATTCGGCTGAACTTGGGTCTGAGGAGCTGGATATTGGTCTGGATGTTGCTGAGAAGTCACTCTTTCCAACAGTATCAAGATTGTGCGCAATTTCGTTCAACATCGGGTCGAAAAACGGCGTCATTTGGGGCCCAAGTTGCGTGGTGGGGGTGTCGGCTAGTCCATTGTATAGCATGTGCAGTTATGCGGGAATGCAGAAAGATTACTTCGAAAAACCTACTCGCTTATCTCGGCCACCATTCGGCTAAACTTGGGTCTGAGGAGCTGGATATTGGTCTGGATGTTGCTGAGAAGTCACTCTTTCCAACAGTATCAAGATTGTGCGCAATTTCATTCAACATCGGGTCGAAAAACGGCGTCATTTGGGGCCCAAGTTGCGTGGTGGGGGTGTCGGTTAGTCCCATTGTATAGCATGTGCAGTTATGCGGGAATGCAGAAAAATTACTTCGAAAAACCTACTCGCTTATCTCGGCCACTATTCGGCTGAACGTGGGTCTGAAGAGCTGGATATTTGTCTGGATGTTGCTGAGGAGTCACTCTTTCCAACAGTATCAAGATTGTGCGCAATTTCGTTCAACATCGGGTCGAAAAACGGCGTCATTTGGGGCCCAAGTTGCGTGGTGGGGGTGTCGGCTAGTCCTAGTGTATAGCATGTGCAGTTATGCGGGAATGCAGACAAATTAGTATGAAAAACCTACTCGCTTATCTCGGCCACCATTCGGCTAAACTTGCGTCTGAGGAGCTGGATATTGGTCTGGATGTTGCTGAGAAGTCACTCTTTCCAACAGTATCAAGATTGTGCGCAATTTCATTTCAACATCGGGTCGAAAAACGGCGTCATTTGGGACCCAAGTTGCGTGGTGGGGGTGTCGGTTAGTCCCATTGTATAGCATGTGCAGTTATGCGGGAATGCAGACAAATTAGTATGAAAAACCTACTCGCTTATCTCGGCCACCATTCGGCTTAACTTGGGTCTGAGTGGCTGGATATTGGTCTGGATGTTGCTGAGAAGTCACTCTTTCCAACAGTATCAAGATTGTGCGCAATTTCGTTCAACATCGGGTCGAAAAACGGCGTCATTTGGGGGCCAAGTTGCGTGGTGGGGGTGTCGGCTAGTCCCACTGTATAGCATGTGCAGTTATGCGGGAATGCAGAAAGATTACTTCGAAAAACCTACTCGCTTATCTCGGCCACTATCCGGCTGAACGTGGGTCTGAAGAGCTGGATATTTGTCTGGATGTTGCTGAGGAGTCACTCTTTCCAACAGTATCAAGATTGTGCGCAATTTCGTTCAACATCGGGTCGAAAAACGGCGTCATTTGGGGCCCAAGTTGCGTGGTGGGGGTGTCGGCTAGTCCTAGTGTATAGCATGTGCAGTTATGCGGGAATGCAGACAAATTAGTATGAAAAACCTACTCGCTTATCTCGGCCACCATTCGGCTAAACTTGGGTCTGAGGAGCTGGATATTGGTCTGGATGTTGCTGAGAAGTCACTCTTTCCAACAGTATCAAGATTGTGCGCAATTTCATTCAACATCGGGTCGAAAAACGGCGTCATTTGGGACTCAAGTTGCGTGGTGGGGGTGTCGGTTAGTCCCATTGTATAGCATGTGCAGTTATGCGGGAATGCAGAAAAATTACTTCGAAAAACCTACTCGCTTATCTCGGCCACTATTCGGCTGAACGTGGGTCTGAGGAGCTGGATATTGGTCTGGATGTTGCTGAGAAGTCGCTCTTTCCAACAGTATCAAGATTGTGCGCAATTTCGTTCAACATCGGGTCGAAAAACGGCGTCATTTGGGGCCCAAGTTGCGTGGTGGGGGTGTCGGCTAGTCCCATTGTATAGCATGTGCAGTTATGCGGGAATGCAGAAAGATTACTTCGAAAAACCTACTCGCTTATCTCGGCCACTATCCGGCTGAACTTTGGTCTGAAGAGCTGGATATTGGTCTGGATGTTGCTGAGAAGTCACTCTTTCCAACAGTATCAAGATTGTGCGCAATTTCGGTCAACATCGGGTCGAAAAACGGCGTCATTTGGGGCCCAAGTTGCGTGGTGGGGGTGTCGGCTAGTCCTATTGTATAGCATGTGCAGTTATGCGGGAATGCAGAAAAATTACTTCGAAAAACCTACTCGCTTATCTCGGCCACCATTCGGCTGAACTTGGGTCTGAGGAGCTGGATATTGGTCTGGATGTTGCTGAGAAGTCACTCTTTCCAACAGTATCAAGATTGTGCGCAATTTCGTTCAACATCGGGTCGAAAAACGGCGTCATTTGGGGCCCAAGTTGCGTGGTGGGGGTGTCGGCTAGTCCATTGTATAGCATGTGCAGTTATGCGGGAATGCAGACAAATTTGTTCGAAAAACCTACTCGCTTATCTCGGCCACCATTTGGCTGAACTTGGGTCTGAGGAGCTGGATATTGGTCTGGATGTTGCTGAGACGTAACTCTTTCCAACAGTATCAAGATTGTGCGCAATTTCGTTCAACATCCGGTCTAAAAACGGCGTCATTTGGGGCCCAAGTTTGCGTGGTGGGGTCTCAGCTAGTCCCATTGTATAGCATGTGCAGTTATGCGGGAATGCAGAAAAACATAGTTCGAAAAACCTACTCGTTTATCTCGGCCACCATTCGGCTGAACTTGGGTCTGAGGAGCTGGATATTGGTCTGGATGTTGCTGAGAAGTCACTCTTTTCAACAGTATCAAGATTGTGCGCAATTTCGATCAACATCCGGTCAAAAAACGTCGTCATTTGGGGCCCAAGTTTGCGTGGTGCGGGTGTCGGCTAGTCCCATTGTATAGCATGTGCAGTTATGCGGGAATGCAGAAAAAATAGTTCGAAAAACCTACTCGCTTATCTCGGCCACCATTCGGCTGAACTTAGGTCTGAGGAGCTGGATATTGGTCTGGATGTTGCTGAGAAGTAACTCTTTCCAACAGTATTAAGATTGTGCGCAATTTCGTTCCACATCCGGTCTAAAAACGTTGTCATTTGGGGCCCAAGTTTGCGTGGTGGGGGTCTCAGCTAGTCCCATTGTATAGCATGTGCAGTTATGCGGGAATGCAGAAAAAAATAGTTCGAAAAACCTACTCGCTTATCTCGGCAACCATTCGGCTGAACTTGGGTCTGAGGAGCTGGATATTGGTCTGGATGTTGCTGAGAAGTAACTCTTTCCAACAGTATCAAGATTGTGCGCAATTTCGTTCAACATCCGGTCTAAAAACGGCGTCATTTGGGGCCCACGTTTGCGTGGTGGGGGTCTCAGCTAGTCCCATTGTATAGCCTGTGCATTTATGCGGGAATGCAGAAACAAATAGTTCGAAAAACCTACTCGTTTATCTCGGCCACCATTCGGCTGAACTTGGGTCTGAGGAGCTGGATATTGGTCAGGATGTTGCTGAGAAGTCACTCTTTCCAACAGTTTCAAGATTGTGCGCAATTTCGTTCAACATCCGGTCTAAAATCGGCGTCATTTGGGGCCCAAGTTTGCGTGGTGGGGATCTCAGCTAGTCCCATTGTATAGCATGTGCAGTTATGCGGGAATGCAGAAAAATTTGTTCGAAAAACCTACTCGCTTATCTCGGCCACCATTCGGCTGAACTTAGGTCTGAGGAGCTGGATATTGGTCTGGATGTTGCTGAGAAGTCACTCTTTCCAACAGTATCAAAATTGTGCGCAATTTCGTTCAACATCGGGTTTAAACACGTCGTCATTTGGGGCCCAAGTTTGCGTGGTGGGGGTCTCAGCTAGTCCCATTGTATAGCCTGTGCATTTATGCGGGAATGCAGAAAAAATAGTTCGAAAAACCTACTCGCTTATCTCGGCCACCATTCGGCTGAACTTTGGTCTGAGCAGCTGGATATTGGTCTTGATGTTGCTAAGAAGTAACTCTTTCCAACTGTATCAAGATTGTGCGCAATTTCGTTCAACATTGGGTCGAAAAACGGCGTCATTTAATGCCCAAGTTGCGTGGTGGGGGTCTCAGCTAGTCTCATTGTGTAGCATGTGTTATGCGGGAATGCAGAAAAAATAGTTCGAAAAACCTACTCGCTTATCTCGGCAACCATTCGGCTGAACTTAGGTCTGAGGAGCTGGATATTGGTCTGGATGTTGCTGAGAAGTAACTCTTTCCAACAGTATTAAGATTGTGCGCAATTTCGTTCCACATCTGGTCTAAAAACGTTGTCATTTGGGGCCCAAGTTTGCGTGGTGGGGGTCTCAGCAAGTCCCATTGTATAGCATGTGCAGTTATGCTGGAATGCAGAAAAAAATAGTTCGAAAAACCTACTCGCTTATCTCGGCAACCATTCGGCTGAACTTGGGTCTGAGGAGCTGGATATTGGTCTGGATGTTGCTGAGAAGTAACTCTTTCCAACAGTATCAAGATTGTGCGCAATTTCGTTCGACATCCGGTCTAAAATCGGCGTCATTTGGGGCCCAAGTTTGCGTGGTGGGGGTCTCAGCTAGTCCCATTGTATAGCATGTGCAGTTATGCGGGCATGCAGAAAAAAATAGTTCGAAAAACCTACTCGCTTATCTCGGCAACCATTCGGCTGAACTTAGGTCTGAGGAGCTGGATATTGGTCTGGATGTTGCTGAGAAGTCACTCTTTCCAACAGTATCAAGATTGTGCGCAATTTCGTTCAACATCCGGTCTAAAAACGGCGTCATTTGGGGCCCAAGTTTGCGTGGTGTGGGTCTCAGCTAGTCCCATTGTATAGCCTGTGCATTTATGCGGGAATGCAGAAAAAAATAGTTCGAAAAACCTACTCGCTTATCTCGGCCACCATTCGGCTGAACTTTGGTCTGAGCAGCTGGATATTGGTCTTGATGTTGCTAAGAAGTAACTCTTTCCAACTGTATCAAGATTGTGCGCAATTTCGTTCAACATTGGGTCGAAAAACGGCGTCATTTAATGCCCAAGTTGCGTGGTGGGGGTCTCAGCTAGTCTCATTGTGTAGCATGTGTTATGCGGGAATGCAGAAAAAATAGTTCGAAAAACCTACTCGCTTATCTCGGCCACCATTCGGCTGAACTTGGGTCTGCAGAGCTTGTTATTGGTCTGGATGTTGCTGAGAAGTCACTCTTTCCAACAGTATCAAGATTGTGCGCAATTTCGTTCAACATCCGGTCTAAAAACGTCGTCATTTGGGGCCCAAGTTTGCGTGGTGGGGGTCTCAGCTAGTCCCATTGTATAGCATGTGCAGTTATGCGGGAATGCAGAAAAAAATAGTTCGAAAAAACTACTCGCTTATCTCGGCAACCATTCGGCTGAACTTGGGTCTGTGGAGCTGGATATTGGTCTGGATGTTGCTGAGAAGTCACTCTTTTCAACAGTATCAAGATTGTGCGCAATTTCGCTCAACATCCGGTCTAAAATCGGCGTCATTTGGGGCCCAAGTTTGCGTGGTGGGGGTCTCTGCTAGTCCCATTGTATAGCATGTGCAGTTATGCGGGAATGCAGACAAAAATAGTTCGAAAAACCTACTCGCTTATCACGGCAACCATTCGGTTGAACTTAGGTCTGAGGTGCTGGATATTGGTCTGGATGTTGCTGAGAAGTCACTCTTTCCAACAGTATCAAGATTGTGCGCAATTTCGTTCAACATCCGGTCTAAAAACATCGTCATTTGGCGCCCAAGTTTGCGTAGTGGGGGTCTCAGCTAGTCTCATTGTGTAGCATGTGTTATGCGGGAATGCAGAAAATATAGTTCGAAAAACCTACTCGCTTATCTCGGCCACCATTCGGCTGAACTTGGGTCTGCAGAGCTTGTTATTGGTCTGGATGTTGCTGAGAAGTCACTCTTTCCAACAGTATCAAGATTGTGCGCAATTTCGTTCAACATCCGGTCTAAAAACGTCGTCATTTGGGGCCCAAGTTTGCGTGGTGGGGGTCTCAGCTAGTCCCATTGTATAGCATGTGCAGTTCTGCGGGAATGCAGAAAAAAATAGTTCGAAAAAACTACTCGCTTATCTCGGCAACCATTCGGCTGAACTTGGGTCTGTGGAGCTGGATATTGGTCTGGATGTTGCTGAGAAGTAACTCTTTTCAACAGTAGCAAGATTGTGCGCAATTTCGTTCAACATCCGGTCTAAAAATGTCGTCATTTGGGGCCCAAGGTTGCGTGGTGGGGGTGTCGGCTAGTCCCATTGTATAGCATGTGCAGTTATGCGGGAATGCAGAAAAATTTGTTCGAAAAACCTACTCGCTTATCTCGGCCACCATTCTGCTGAACTTTGGTCTGAGCAGCTGGATATTGGTCAGGATGTTGCTGAGAAGTAACTCTTTCCAACAGTTTTAAGATTGTGCGCAATTTTTTTAAACATCCGGTCTAAAAAACGTTGTCATTTGGGGCCTAAGTTTGCGTGCTGGGAGTCTCAGCTAGTCCCATTGTATAGCATGTGCAGTTATGCGGGAATGCAGAAAAAATATAGTTCGAAAAACCTACTCGCTTATGTCGGCAACCATTAGGCTGAACTTGGGTCTGAGGAGCTGGATATTGGTCTGGATGTTGCTGAGAAGTAACTCTTTCCAACAGTATCAAGATTGTGCGCAATTTCGTTCAACATCCGGTCTAAAATCGGCGTCATTATGGGCCCAAGTTTGCGCGGTGGGGGTCTCTGCTTGTCCCATTGTATAGCATGTGCAGTTATGCGGGAATGCAGACAAAAATAGTTCGAAAAACCTACTCGCTTATCTCGGCAACCATTCGGCTGAACTTAGGTCTGAGGAGCTGGATATTTGTCTGGATGTTGCTGAGAAGTAACTCTTTTCAACAGTATCAAGATTGTGCGCAATTTCGCTCAACATCCGGTCTAAAATCGGCGTCATTTGGGGCCCAAGTTTGCGTGGTGGGGGTCTCTGCTAGTCCCATTGTATAGCAGGAATGTAGAAAACATCGTTCGAAAAACCTACTCGCTTATCTCGGCCACCATTCGGCTGAACTTGGGTCTGCGGAGCTTGTTATTGGTCTGGATGTTGCTGAGAAGTAACTTTTCCAACATTATCAAGATTGTGCGCAATTTCGTTCAACATCCGGACTAAAAACGTCGTCATTTGGGGCCCAAGTTTGCGTGGTGGGGTTCTCAGCTAGTCCCATTGTATAGCATGTGCAGTTATGCGGGAATGCAGACAAAAATAGTTCGAAAAACCTACTCGCTTATCTCGGCAACCATTCGGTTGAACTTAGGTCTGAGGAGCTGGATATTGGTCTGGATGTTGCTGAGAAGTCACTCCTTCCAACTGTATCAAGATTGTGCGCAATTTCGTTCAACATCGGGTCGAAAAACGGCGTCATTTAATGCCCAAGTTGCGTGGTGGGGGTCTCTGCTAGTCTCATTGTGTAGCATGTGCAGTTATGCCGGAATGCAGAAAAATTGGTTCGAAAAACCTACTCGCTTATCTCGGCCACCATTCGGCTGAACTTTGGTCTGAGCAGCTGGATATTAGTCCTGATGTTGCTAAGAAGTAACTCTTTTCAACTATATCAAGATTGTGCGCAATTTCGTTCAACATTGGGTCGAAAAACAGCGTCATTTAATGCCCAAGTTCCGTGGTGGGGGTCTCTGCTAGTCTCATTGTGTAGCATGTGTTATGCGGGAATGCAGAAAAAATAGTTCGAAAAACCTACTTGCTTATCTCGGCCACCATTCGGCTGAACTTGGGTCTGAGGAGCTTGTTATTGGTCTGGATGTTGATGAGAATTAACTTTTTCCAACATTATCAAGATTGTGCGCAATTTCGTTCAACATCCGGTCTAAAAACGTCGTCATTTGGGGCCCAAGTTTGCGTGGTGGGGGTCTCAGCTAGTCCCATTGTATAGCATGTGCAGTTATGCGGGAATGCAGAAAGAAATAGTTCGAAAAACCTACTCGCTTATCTCGGCAAAAGATTCGGCTGAACTTGGGTCAGTGGAGATGGATATTGGTCTGGATGTTGCTGAGAAGTCACTCTTTTCAACAGTATCAAGATTGTGCGCAATTTCGTTCAACATCCGGTCTAAAAACGTCGTCATTTGGGGCCCAAGTTTGCGTGGTGGGGGTGTCGGCTAGTCCCATTGTATAGCATGTGCA